>OFHU01004475.1:20000-264252 GCA_900245905.1 Lacerta viridis | reverse complement strand
CCCTGCCAAGCAGGAAACACCATCAAAGCATTCCTGACAGATGGCTGTCAAGCCTCCGCTTAAAGACCTCCAAAGAAGGAGACTCCACCACACTCCTTGGCAGCAAATTCCACTGTCGACAGCTCTACTGTCAGGAAGTTCTTCCTAATGTTTAGGTGGAATCTTCTTTCTTGTAGTTTGAATCCATTGCCCCGTGTCCGCTTCTCTGGAGCAGCAGAAAACAACCTTTCTCCCTCCTCTATATGACATCCTTTGATATATTTGAACATGGCTATCATATCACCCCTTAACCTTCTCTTCTCCAGGCTAAACATACCCAGCTCCCTAAGCCGTTCCTCATAAGGCATCGTTTCCAGGCCTTTGACCATTTTGGTTGCCCTCTCTGGACACGTTCCAGCTTGTCAGTATCCTTCTTGAACTGTGGTGCCCAGAACTGGACACAGTATTCCAGGTGAGGTCTGACCAGAGCAGAATATAGTGGTACTATTACTTCCCTTGATCTAGATGCTATACTCCTTGTAAAGCTGTTCTCCAATGGAGTGTTCGCAGGCAGTGTTTCCCATTGTTGGTGTTTATACTACAGATTTGCCTTAAACCTCTTTTGTTGACCCAGCATTACGCTTTCCATTTTTAAGTTCGGAATAGAGTAGTTGCTTTGGAAGACGATCATCAGGCATCTGCAGAGTAATCACCCATTGGCCACACTATCTGTCCAACATTCAGTTAACACGTATCGTATACAAAAATATACTGAACATCCACAGTCAATGACCATCCAAGTATCGTGGCTCAAAAAAACCCATCAGCCATTGCCTGGCTCTCTCCGTCATTTCTTGTAGCAGTAAAGGGAAGGAGGCTGGGCTGTTAGCAAAATAGATGCCTCACATTTATGAGACCTCGGGTTTGATTCCTGCAGCGGAGAAGCAGGAAGGAAAATGGTAAACCTCAAGGTGGCATTTTGAAAAAGTTTTCCTGAAAAGTAAACGTCAAAAAGAAAAACAAAAAACAAAAGCAGAGCTGAGATTCTGCAGAGCCCTGGAACTATAGGCCAGAACCTTCTCAACCGATATGCATATACGCCAACCACAGGAAATATGAATATACCCTCCCTAACTTTTGTACACAATGCTGTTGCCCAAATACACTGCGGATGGGTGACCTTATGGGAACTGATGCAGAGGTTTCAACACCCTTCTCTCGAAATCTCCCAATTTGCCTGTTTCCAGTGAAATCAAGACCAAACACTGGTTCCAAAATGGGGCACTAGGTTTAAAGACATCACCTTGCCGACAAAGGTCCGTACAGTTAAAGCTATGGTTTTCCCAGTAGTAATGTACGGAAGTGAGAGCTGGACCATAAAGAAGGCTGATCGCCGAAGAATTGATGCTTTTGAATTATGGTGCTGGAGGAGACTCTTGAGAGTCCCATGGACTGCAAGAAGATCAAACCTATCCATCCTTAAAGAAATCAGCCCTGAGTGCTCACTGAAGGACAGATCCTGAAGTTGAGGCTCCAGTACTTTGGCCACTCATGAGAAGAGAAGACTCCTAGAAAAGACCCTGATGTTGGGAAAGATGGAGGGCACAAGGAGAGGATGAGATGGTTGGACAGTGTTCTCGAAGCTACTAACATGAGTTTGGCCAAACTGCAAGAGGCAGTGAAGGATAGGCGTGCCTGGCGTGCTCTGGTCCATGGGGTCACAAAGAGTCGGACACGACTGAACGACTGAACAACAACAAGGTTTAAACAAAGCAGACTCTGTGTCAACCGCTCCTTTCCGGGTGCTTGACTTACTGTACAGGAAAATCCCTCACCTCTGTGTGTTCTGGAAGCTTAGACAATAAGTCCTGATCGGATCGAGATAGATGAGAACACACAAACTGAAGACCCAGTTTCTCCCACAGGCTGCAGTTCAGTACACCCTTGTCCAGTGGCGAAGCTGCATGCTCCACCACCGGGGGGCAGAGAGCAGGCGGGGGCGTGGCTGGTGCCCCGGGGGCGTGGCACACTGCCTGTGGGGGCGTGGTGTCCTGCCTCGTGGGGTGTGTGCAAAGCATGTCCAGGGGGGGCCCTCTGCGATGGCACCCTACCGGAATAGTAGTGCCAGGGGCTGTCCACTTCCTCCGCACCCCCGTTCCTCCGCCAGTGCCCTTCTCTAGGTTAGAGTAAACCTCTTGAACACAATGGGACTTACTTGCGAGTAGATGTGCATGGAATTGCATCGTTAGACTGTGTGCACGCTGTAACTTTAAAGCATATTTTCCCTCTCAAAAAATTACGGGCACTGTAGCTTATTCAGGTTTCCTGGGAATTGTAACTCTGTGCATGGGCGCAGACAGGACTGATGTTGGGGGGTGGGGGCAGGACCCCCAGCTGTCATCATCCTCTGTCTGGCTCTGTCTAGCATTTTCAGAATGAAATGTCTCAAAAACAGTGGTTTCAAATTACTTTCTTTTGACCCCAAGTGCTCAGAAGAATCCGACAAAACCTTCCGTCATGTGAAAACTAGGAAGCTAAACAAAAAATTAACACCGGTGAGTACCTTTCGTGTGGTTAACGAGTGTATATTTTGCAAAATTACAAAAAGCACTCCCTTTTTCATCTTATTTTAGAAAAAAAAAATCTAAACCAAAACAAGTTTTCTTGGATTTGCTGCAAACCTTTTCCGCACTTCTTAAATCCCTCCCCCACCCCATGCAGGTTTTCCTGTGTTCACTCAGCAAGCAAAGCCCATGGAGATGTTCCCCAGTCATTGCTGACCTTAGCCAGGTCTTTACTCTCCGCAAAGGACAGAATGACCACTCCAGGGGACAAGTGGTGCATTGCTGAGCAAGAGAGATGGCCATATCCTGAATTCTGATGTTGTGCAGAGAATGACTCACACTTTTCAACGAAGGATGAAATCAGGGGTCAGCAAACTTTTTCAGCAGGGGGCCAGTCCACTGTCCCTCAGACCTTGTGGTGGGCCAGACTATATTTTTGGGGGGAATGAACGAATTCCTATGCCCCACAAATAACCCAGAGATGCATTTTAAATAAAAGACACATTCTACTCATGTAAAAACACGCTGATTCCCGGACCGTCCACGGGCTGGATTTAGAAGGTGATTGGGCCGGATCCGGTCCCTGGGCCTTAGGTTGCCTACCCCCTGGCTAGATGCATTTGTGTGACAAAAGCAGGCACTGGCTTTTTCTAGGGAAATCCTCGCTAGGGAGATGGTGATGTTTGTATTTTTTTACCTGTTTTGGGAGTGACAGCTGCTGTCCCCGTCTACGCCCATGACTCTTTGAGAGGTAAAATACAGTGAGAAAAATTCATAGAGCGGGAGAATGTGATTTAAGGGGATAATATGTATGCAGGCCATATTACTGTGTGACGCTCCTTCCTGAGTGGTATTTAGCTTGGTAAAATGGGAGGTGTTTTGTAATTTTAAGGCTACGGCACTGTGTGCTTTCAGTAAAACAAAAATACTCCTGCCCCCGATTGTACCTCCCAGTATTAGAGCAAATTGACAGCTCGCTGTATTCTCAGATCTTATTTAGGATAACAGAGACTTTCATCTCTTCCAGTTCGAGTAAATAAACCGAATCGACTGGGTTACGGATGTTCAAGGGCAACCTCAGAAAACCTGGGGCTCTGTTTGCCGCTTGCTGTTTGTTGTATTGCCTTCCTTCCTGCTCATTACTCTACAAATCAAAACCTGTTTTCCCCTTTCGGTGGGCCCCGCAAAGCAGAGAATATTAAGGAAGTGGAAGGATATCTTTTATTTGGAGCAGATAGCGTTCAAAAAGCAGCTTCCAAGTTACACAATAGTCTCACATTTGGGCTGCGTGTTCAAAGGGAGAAAATAAAATAAAATCTTGGCGGGGGAGGGAGATTTGATGTCCCTGGGCAAGGCATGTTTTTGTAGATAGTTCATTCCATTGCCAGTGGGTTGTGTGTGTGTGTGTGTTTTTTTTTTAGTGTTAAGATAAAGGGAGACAGCTGGAGGAGACAATTAGGTTAAACGCAGGCCATGTGATCACATTTCAAGTTACACAAAACCCACCCCTCACCACAGGAACAAAGCGGGCGGGGGCGGGGAGTATGAAAAAATGTGCTAACTTTGAAGGTATGAATACCAGGCATTGCATGCAAATTGGTCATATGGAATATAGCGTGGGGAGAACCACAGTGCTGTCAAGTATCCCGTTTCCCCCGGGATTCTCCCTTATTTTAAGCAGTTTCCCGCTGCTCTCCCTTATTTTTTATTTCCCTTAAATTTCCCGTTTTTAATGGAAGCAGCTCCTCCCCTGCTGGCCAGGGACTGGGTGGGAAGACCTCGCCTACTTGGAGAGAAAAGCCTCAGCCCTCAAAGCAAGTGGGAGCCGTTTCCCATGCTTACAGGGGGGTGTATTCCTCCCCCTGCATCAGCCCCTATCCGTTGCCGCCAAGCCCCTCAGCCGGCCAATAGGGTTAGCTGGCGGGCGGAGCCTGGCTGCCTTTGAGCAGCTGCTGCTTCCTGTCCTGTTTTGATGGGATCAGACAAGAAGACGATGGGGCTCCATTGCGCGGAGCACATGGCTGCCCTCCTCTTTGCTCCGCTCCGAGCCCGAGCCCGCTTGGAGTTTACATTGCTGCTCCGCACACCACTGACATGTGACTGTCCCCAGGATAGTTGAGACTGCTGATCCTTATTTTCAAATCTGAAACTTGACAGCTATGGATAACCAGCATCTGGGACGACCAGAATTCCCGGAGTTCCTGCTCCCACTGGCCGTGAAAGGGTCCGCTGGTTATGAACCTGAAGGTCGTGAGATTGTTGTTGGGAGTTCTGAAGGTTTCTGAAGGTTCCGGAGGTTTCCGGATAGGAAAGATAGGCAGAACTAAAGAGCGGCCAAAACTAAGAAGGCCAAATAAACTTTTAGAAATAAAATGAAATAAATACTAAGAGACTGCAGTCAATGGTGAAGTTGCGCTCTACTGCTCTGTGCGGCTTGGTTTCTCTTTCGGTTTCTCTCTGGCTTGTCTCGCACTGATGTTCTCTCTTGGCTTGTCTCGCGCACACTCCACACCGCTACAGAGAGCAGGGGCTATTTATTAGGAAGTTAAACATCGTCATAACGTTAACAAGAACCAATCACAACGCTGTACTCTAGGTGAGTTTCTGGGCGGGAAACTCCTAACTGACCGTTACTGAGGCTGAAATTGGCACGCTTTGCCACCAGCGCGGAGGGATCCAGGCAGCAAAACCTCTGCCGGATCCTTTTACCTTCCGTGCAATGCGCGGAAGGTTACCTTAAAGTGGACAGGTGCAGGAGCACCTTTAAACGTATTCCCACAATATAGCAATATATGAATCTCACAATTCCTAAAACAGATTAAAATCTCCACTTCAGGCACTGGGCAGTGAGAAAATAGTATTATTATTATTATTATTATTATTATTATTATTATTATTAAAGCGTTTATTGGGTAGAGCAGAGTAATAAAAGCAATGGGTGGCACATGATGTGCCCCAGGAATTATACAGAAATCTATGTGCAGCAGATTATTCAGATATAGCAGCATCAGTGTGCATTGGTCTTTAGAGAGGACAAGAGGACAGGTCTGTGCCCTGAGGAGCTTACAATCTAAAATTGCAGAGAAAGCGGGCAAGACACAGAGGCAAAGAAGCAATATGCGGTTGTTTCAGTTTGCAGCCTGTGTTTGGGTTGACTTAGCACACGTGAACAAGGTGTTACTAGCCCACGTCTAGAAGTCTTAACTGTCCATAGGATTACCTGCATTGCATTGCACCTCTCCACCCATTGAAATGGTTGTTCTTACCTAGGACAATTATAAAAAGGTAAACGGTAATGAACCCTGGATGGTTAAGTCCAGTCAAAGGCGACTATGGGGTTGCGGCGCTCATCTCGCTTTTCAGGCCGAGGGGGCCGGCGTTTGTCCACAGACAGCTTTCCAGGTCATGTGGCCAGCAGGACTAAGCCTCTTCTGGCACAACGGGTTACCATGATGGAAACCAGAGCACACAGAAACACCGTTTACCTTCCTGCCGGAGTGGTACCTATTTATCTACTTGGACTTTGACGTGCTTTCGAACTGCTAGGTTCGCAGGAGCTGGGACAGAGCAACGGGAGCTCACTCTGTTGCAAGGATTCGAACCGCCGACCTTTTGATCGGCAAGCCCAAGAGGGTCAGTGGTTTAGACCACAGCGCCACCCGCGTCCCCTGCAGGACTGTTATATTACCACGGAACGAGTTCCCTGGCCAAACTGGTGTCTTGTTAATCTGAGTGAGTGGATTTGTGTAGCGTCCTTCATGTAATTACACAATACCCAAACGTCAGCACAGTCCGATATTTGCCCCATCACCACAAAATGATTTGAGCAGTGGTTCCAAGAAGGGTTTGGCACACAGGAAGCGGAGGAGCCACTTGTCATGCAATGGTCACGCCCACTTTAGCTGACACTTTAGCTGTGCAATGAAGGCAGAATATGGCATCAGAAAAGAGAACATCTCACCGCGCCGCCTGTCATATTGTCAAGGAGCTGTCAACCAGGCAAGTCAACCACAGGGCAGGTACACACACAGCGGGAACGGAAGGCAAGCGGCTCTTATTTAACAGAAAGTAACAACACTCTGGGATTGTCCTGCTGCTGTGTAGCAGAGCCGATCTCTGACTCCTCTCTATCTGAGTCTCAGCCTCTAACCATCCTTCTTCTGACCCCCCCCCCTTGATTGCTCAAACCCCGCTGCTTCTAGCGCTTCCCAGCTCATACCTTCTGCAGACTTCTCTTCAGTGTCCCACCCAGTGCCAAATTTGCTTATAAGCTAAATAAGCTATAGCTTAGGGCCCCACTCTCTTGGGGGGGGCCCCCCAAAAATTATATTCAACACAAAAAACAGCGACAATTTGTTGTTGACAAAGGACAGCTGGACATATAAAGGGCCCCATTACCTTCAGTAGCTTAGGGCCTCATCATAAATATGGCCCTGACGGCAGATGGTGAAATCTGGAAGCCCAGAGAACAATGATACTTCAGGACATGAAATACTTTTTGCCCTGATAGTTTCCTATATTCCATTTAGGAGGCTGGTGGGTGTGTGTGTGTGTGTGTGTGTGTGTGTGTGTGTGTGTGTGTGTCTATATACACATATTTTCCAACACAACAACTCAAAAACAACATAACAAATCTTTGGCTATCACAACCTAAGACTGCCTTCTGCCCCTTTTAATGGCTTTCTAAATTCCTCTCTAATTGGCTGGTGTAACAAATTACCACTATCAACATTGCTAACATCACTCCTTCTGATAACAAACTCAGGTGTCGAGAGCCAACTGGAAAATAGAGTCACTGAGAAGCAAGAGAGAAGGATCAACAGCATGCTCAGAAGAACCCCATAGCTTGTAGAACCATATACAGTCTTAAACACAAACACACACACACAGCCTTTGGGTAAGAAACATGCCAAATTGCAGACCCGTGAATTGAGTGGCTTCCATTCCAGGCACTTTAATATACAGTATATATACATGCGCACACAAACACACAAAGAGAGAGAGAGAGAGTGGACGCTCGGGTTGCGAACGTGATCTATGCAGGAGGTGCATTCGCAACCCGCAGTGTTCACAACCCGCGCCGCTGCATCAGCAGACACGTGTGATGCAATTCGGTGCTTCTGTGCATGCGCAAAGGGCAATTTAGCGTTTCTGCGCATGCGCGAGCACCAAAACCTGGAAGTAACCTGTTCCATTACTTCTGGGTTCTGCACGGTGCGCAACCCGAAATCACGCAGCCTGAAGCGGCCGTAACCCGAGGTGTGACTGTATTTTTAATTAATTTTCACAATTAAGCATTATTATCACATAAGTATAGAAGAATAAAGCACACACACAAAATAGAAAATAAAACATTTCCCCACAATATCAAATCCTTTCCCAAGTTTCTAACTGAATATTATACCCAAAACCTTTAGCCCATTGTATCACCACCCCTTCAACTTCCTCATCTTTAGTATGTCATTCCAATAATAATTTATACATTTTTGATAATATTTTTGACATAGCAGCTTGAGTGTGGGAATTGCCAGAAATCTAAAGGATAGGCAGGAATCTTGTCTCCTAAGAGACACTCCTTTGTAGATTTTAGGGAGCTGGCTGTGCCTGCGCGCAACTGATGCTAGCCCTCCCTTCACTGGGTAGACAGCTGTGAGGATCAAACACACCGCATCTGTCAAATAAACATCCTGTGGGTGTTCTGCTCCCCTTTCTCCCCACTGCTACCTCATTTTTATCTGTTCGGTGCCAAGGATCCGCGTCTCTGCGCTCTTCGCTTTCATCTGTGCAAAACAATATTTCTCCGGGGACAAAGCACGAAAAGTCTGCTTTCTATGTGTGTTTGAGTTACCGCATGCAGGGAAAGTTACCTAGCAGGCTATTCCCCTGAAAAATAAACAGATATAAAAGTTAAAGCAAATCAAGAACGCGCAGCTTCGCCTCAACACGAAGGGTAATGGTAAGACCAGAGCCGTCTCCTCCATAGGGCTTAGTGGTGTGCCGCGCCAGGGCACCAGCCTCTCAGGGGCGCCCTAGCGAGTGGGGGAGCTGCGCGGCTTTGCCGGCAGCCTCCCCTTTCCCTGCACGCCAGCCAGCTGCGCCCCACCAATTATGTGGCTGGCGGGTGTGCAGCTTCCTTCCCAAACCTCAGCAGGAGGAGAGCGATCCCCACAGAGGCTTAGGATGGAAGCTTCCCTCCCAAGCCTCTGCATCTGCTAAAAATGGCCCTGCTCCCGGTTGTTGTCCTCCTCCTGCTTCCCGGTGAAAGGCGGCACACAGCCTTCCCCGGCTGCCTTCTCGGGCGGCCCGACACTGAGAGCATGTCCGCCAGCACGTTTTCCTGCTTGATCGCCGCCACCACGCCGGGGATCGGGGTGGTGGGGGAGGCAGAGGACATTTTTCACCGCCCCCTCCCTTGTTTTGGAGGTGTCGGGGGCGCTGGAGGGATCTTTGCACCATGGCGCCGGATATGCTTAAGACGGCCCTGGGTAACACAGTAATATTTCATACTTCCCCACCCAGCCAATGCTTTCTATGCATGCAGATCCTAATAAACAAGACCCAAAGAGATGCAGCTAATGCAGTGGTGTCCAAACTTTTTTCAAAGAGGGCCAGATTTGATGACGTGAAGTGCCATGAGGGCTGACCAAAGGGCCAACCAGAGTTGTTGACCTTTGACCTTTTTAGGATTGAAGTTGTTGAGCTTTTTGGGTTGAAGTTGTGGAGGTTTCTTTAGGATTTTACCTACCCCAGGAAATAAACTGCCACACGGGCTGGATTAAACCGACTGGAGGGCTGGATTACGCCCCCGAAACAGACTTTGGACATGCCTGAGCTAATGGGTGTTCACCACTTCCCTGGTGGGCATCTGTTGTGGACCTCTTCCTCCACTTCCTTTCTGGCCAAAGAGACCCACATGGTCGCACCTATGGAGGCATTGCATCCTAGCCTAGGAGGGAACAGAAGAAGACAACATAGATCCCGGATCCTGGTGGTGGGACCAGGGCCAGATTGAGGTTTGATGAGGCCCTAAACTCCTGAAGGTAATGGGGCCCTTTATATGTCCAGCTGCCCTTTGTCAACAACAAATTGTTGCTGTTTTTTGTGTTGAATATATGCTATATGGTAATTTATGGACCTAATAGGTATCTCAAGCCATTTGCACATGTTGCCATGCAACCAGTCCATGCAGAATGTAGGCACCCTATATATAGAAAGGAGCAAACCAGGGATATTTTAGGGAGCAGGCTAGCAGGCAGGGCCCATGACTTAGTTAGATCATAGGAGCCTACACAACACAAAACACTGTTGCTATATATAGGTTTTATTTTGTTTTTTTATCTTATATTTTGAAAATGTATATCCAGGTTTTTTTCCCTTTAAATTTTTTGGGGGGGCCCCGAAGAGAGAGGGGCCCTAAGCTAGAGCTGGTTTGGCTTATATGTAAATCCGGCACTGTCTGCCGTCAGAAACATTAAACGATGTACCGGTAAGTCTCTTTATCCTTCGAAGCCCATCAGTTCATCTGCCTGTAGACTGTCTTCTCTGGCTATCTTCTTTGACCCAGCTCTGTTATCCGAGATCTGAGATCCTTAAACTGGGAGGGCTGGAGATTGGACCTGGGGCATCCAAGTCTGTGGTGTTTGTGCTCTGCCACTGAGGTATGTGCCTGTACACGAATGAGAAAAGTGACACTTGTGCTGAGCTCATGAGTATATTCCACCCAGCACACTTTCAAACGTGGACACTATTTCTCTTTTGAACGAGTGTTGCGTACAGAAGCAGCCCACAGGAAATAACAGCCTAGAGTAATTATTACATTATTACATATTGTATTTGTGCTTGGTATTCCAGTTGCACGGCCATGGAGAAGAAGGTACTCCAGAAGGTCATAACCACAGCCCGAAAGATTATTGGTCATCCTCTCCAATCTATACAGTTCCCGTTGCCTTAAAAAAGTAAACAATATTTTACAGGATCCATCTCATCTGGGATACAGTCTTTTTGCACCACTGCCTTCGGGCAAGAGATATAGAACAATTAAAGCAAGAACAAATAGATTAAAAAATAGTTTCTACCCCAGAGCTATAACCATCTTAAATGCTGTAACCAGATAATATGACCTTGGAGAGTTGTGATGGGTGTGTATGTATGTGCATGTGTGGCTGAAAATGTGTTTTTGTTTTTTGTCTTGTTTTTATGGGATGGCATTCAATTTCGTTGCACTTGTACAACGTTTAAAACAAAATAAAATAAAAAATTCCTTCCAGTAGCACCTTAGAGACCAACTAAGTTTGTTCTTGGTATGAGCTTTCATGTGCATGCACACTTCTTCAGAGTCTCTAAGGTGCTACTGGAAGGAATTTTTTTTTTTTTTTTTTACTATGGCAGACCAACACGGCTACCTACCTGTAACTTGTACAACGTTGTACTTGTATCTGTACAATGACAATAAATAAATCTTATCTTAGATTAAAAGGCAGACAACCACGGACCATTTTAACAGCGCTTTTTTGGTGGTACAGTAAATGACGCCGCAGAGCTTAAGGTAGATGAATATGGATCGATTTAACACCACGGGCAGCCCACAGCAAATGGCTCTTTAGAGATTAAAGCCAGATAATTGTGCACAAGTCAAATTGCTTTCTTGTGTTTGTTGTTCGAATATGGCACACCCAGGTCCATAGTCCAATGAACTAAAGCCGATGGCTTTTCAGTTCATGCACAAAAGGCTGGGTAGAAAAGGATTTGCTTTTCTCCGCGCTTCAGGGCCGCCTGCAAAACTGAGACACCTTTCAGAATTCTGTCGCTTTCGTATTTGGTTTGGGGCAAGAAAATGAAGTGTAACTCATCCATGCACAAACTGAATCCAGTTCTTCATCCTAAGGGAGTTCCAAGTTTCCTGTTGTGGGGGGTGGGGTGGGGGGAAAATAAAATTTACCATCTTGCTCAGCTGCAATCCTATATGCATTTGCCTCAGAATAAGTTCTATTGAACTCAATAGGTTATAGCAAGAAGTTGCTTCTATCAGTTCCTGTAGTTCCTAAGGGTCAGATGAGATGTGGAAGCGGCCAGCTTGTCTTGGCCTAAACTGGGTCCCAGTAAAGTGGGGAGTTGGCAGGGGGGGAGGGGAGGAGAGATGCTTTAAAGTAGAGAAGGGGTTAAAATGAAGCTCCCCTCCCTTCCAAATGCAGACCCTCCAAATGCCCCTATTTTCCAGGGACAGTCCTGGATTTACAGAAGTTGTTCCGGTTTCTGATTTGATCCCAGAACGCCCCGCTTTTGCTTAGGACATCCCTATTTTCATCAGAGAAATGTTGGAGGCTATGGAGTTAGGCGACCCCCGGCACCAGCTCACTGCCCTCGCCCGCCGTGCCAAAGCAGCGCCGTGCCCAGGCCTCCGCCTCTTCGCTGCCAGAGGAGCCGCCCTCCAGCCACTGCCTGCGTCCTCCAGCCTTAAGACGGCCCTGACAGACAGCACAAGTTTCTCCTTCTTCCAGTACCTTACGGATCCTTTCCAATACTGTATGCGAAGAGGGTATTCTGGGACTCTACCGAGGTTATGGAAGCACAGTATTAAGAGAGATTCCTTTCTCCCTTGTACAATTTCCTCTGAGGGAGTCCTTAAAGGATCTCTGGTCATGGAAGCAAGGACGTGTGGCCGATTCTTGGCAGTCCGCAGTCCGTGTGGATTAAGAACGCTGCAAACACGGAAGTAGGTGGTTTGGTTTGTGAACTTTGCCTTGGAAGCAGAACATGTTGAGTGTGCTCCTTTTGTAAATTGAGTCCCCCGCTGCTATGGGAAAGCACACCTTGGTTTAAGAACGCTTTGGTTTAAGAACAGACTTCTAGAATAGATTAAGTTCGTAAACCAAGGTTGTTGTTGTTTAGTTGTTTAGTCATGTCCGACTCTTCATGACCAAGGTACCACTGTATATACCTGTATATACCTATTAAATATATATATTTCCCTGTAATACGGTATAATTATCATATGGGCCAAGATTTGAACAAGCATCAGGACTGCACAGCTATTGGCTCCATCAACTGTGGAATCAGACCATGTTTTGTTTCCGGCCACGAGGTGGAGCTATAAAACCCTACAATAAACCACATAAATGTAGCAAAGGTCCCCTTGCCTTTTTTTCTTTCTTTTCTTGGCAAAGGGTCACAGGATTTGTTGTAATGGTGGGCAGTTGTGTGGAAATAGTTGTGTACTCCTGCCTGCCTCCCCTCCCCTAAAAAAATGTTTAGTGGTACTCTCATTTTCCTACTCATATTGAAATACTGCCCCTTAAGGAGGCCAAAATTAGATTCACAAAATGTTTAGGGGTATGCATACCCCTGCATATCTCTGCTCCTACCCATTCTACACACTTCTTCTGTTAAATAATCCTTTCATGGTTTGAGTCGGAGTTAAATTTTATACAGCGTTTGGCTAAGCTTAGAGTCCAGACCTCATGGTCTCACGGGGCTCCCCTCTTTAGACAGTAATGTGTTTTGCTTCATAACTTGAAAATGTGGTGAGCGAAACCTGCTGCATTTCACAGAATCCTAAAATTGTAGGGTTAGGACCCCAAGGATCATTCAGTCCAACCCCCTGCAATGTAGGACTATGAAGCTGTTCCAAATGGGGATCGAACCTGCAACCTTGGCATTATCAGCACCAAGCTCCAAGCAACTGAGATGATGATGATGATGATGATGATGATATTTATGCCCCGCCCATCTGGCTGGGTTTCCCCAGCCACTCTGGGTGACTCCCACTAGAATATTAAAAACACAATAAAACATCAAGCATTAAACGTCCCTGTACAGGGCTGCCTTCAGATGTCTTCTAAAAGTAAGATAGTTGTTTATTTCCTTGACATCTGATGGGAGAGCATTCCACAGGGCGGGCGGCACCACCAAAAAGGCCCTCTGCCTGGTTCCCTGCAACTTCACTTCTCGCAGTGAGGGAACCGCCAGAAGACCCTCGGAGGAGGACCTCAGGGTCCGGGCTATGCAGGCGATGTGTGGGGGTCCTGGCAGCACCACTGGCTTTATAAGACGGGGAGGGGGTAGCCGGGTACTAGCTCAATGTTATTAGTGGCCGTCTGGCAAGCGTCAGTTAACGGTCTGAGGACCTTGCCGCCCTGGCTACATTTTGCATAGACACAGCGATCCAGTGGTGGAGAGTTCCCTGCTGGTGCCCAGGGCACACCATGGGGGTGGGGCATGCTGCGGAGCGACCCCCCCACCCACTGGACCAGACTGACTGCCCAGCCATGCAGTGGGGGGCCTGGCTGGCCGACAACGCCCTGCTTTGAGGGGCTCACACGTGGTGCCCTTTGAGACCAGAGCCGCCTTGTGGGACTCACAAAAACGCACTATTGTATTTTAATATTCTGTTGGAAGCTGCCCAGAATGGCTGGGGAAACCCAGCCAGATGGGTGGGGTATAAAGAAATCATCATCATCATCATCATCATCATCTCACTAGGACTTGGGAGACCAGGGTTTAAGTCCCCACTGAGCCATGAAGTTCAGAGGGGTGACCTTGGGCCAGTCAAGTTAGGCTGAGAGGCACAACCTCACAGGGTTGTTGGTAAGAATTAAATGAGGAGGGGGAGAACCATGTATACCACCTTGAGCTCCTTAGATAAGAGGATAAAAATGCAGTAAGTACCACGGTGCCAAGAAACTTGAGACAGAGACCCTTTCTTGAAGCTGGCAGCCACCTATGAATCACCCCCTAGAAAAGAGGACGCAGATTTGCTTTTAAAAAATGCCCATGCTAGTTTCTGTTTGTGCAGATGCAAACTGAGCCACAGTCCCTGCAATTTACAGGTGAAACTCGAAAAATCAGAATATTGTGGAAAAGTCCATTTATGTAAGCAATTGTTTTCATTAGCTACTGGAGTTTAATATATGAGATAGACTCATGACATGCAAAGCGAGATATGTCAAGCCTTTGTTTGTTATAATTGTGATGATTATGGTGTACAGCTGATGAAAACCCCAAAGTTGAGATTGTGAATTTGGGGTTCTCATCAGCTGTTTGCCATAATCATCACAATTATAACAAATAAAGGCTTGACATATCTCGCTTTGCATGTCATGAGTCTATCTCATATATTAGTTTCACCTTTTAAGTTGAATTACTGAAAGAAATGAACCTTTCCACAATATTCTAATTTTTCAAGTTTCACCTGTATGTAAGAAAGGCAGCCAGTCTTGCCACCGGGGGGGGGGCAGACGGAGAGCAGGGATGTCTGCTGATCTGCTGATGGGCCAATTCGAGGCCCCTTGCCCTCCCTTGGTGGGATCCTTTATCTTTCCATCGGACTTAGACCAGACAACCCAAATCGCTATAAAGTAGGACGCATGATCCCCTCTTCCACTGCCAGCTCCTCCCAGGAAATGGTACGAGTGGGAACTGGGCTAGAGTTCACACTGCAGAGACGTCCTTGGTGCTCTTGTTTGAAAGGGGGCGTAGGTAAATGGGCCATATTTCGTTATCTGCTGCTGGCCTGGAGCCTGATACTGCTTTCCTTCTGTTTCATCAGCCACGGCTATTCTAGGACTTGTCACACAAGATGCATTGTCCTTTCTACGGGTGCCAGTGAACGGGCAGCACCTGCCACCCAATTCTTTGCAGGCCCCACGAAATAACCTTGCTCTTTCTTCCAGTAGAGAACCTTGGAGGCTAAGGAACGTCCTTGCTGCTCTTAAAAGCTTCACTGTTGGAGAGAGAGAGCAGGATCATTCATTTTGCGTTTATACCACGGTATCTTTTTATGGGGGGAAAACCTCAAAGCGGTTTAACAACACATAAAGCGGTTAGCAACTCATGCTTGCCAGCAAACTCTATTATTTTAGGGGGAAACCCAAGCATTCAAAATCATGCAGGAATGAGAGAACAGGAGGTTGTGATTCAGGAAGCAAGCACACATACGCTCCATCATTTCTCCAATGAAAATAGGGACACCCTATTCCATTATTATGGTGCTGGAGGAGACTCTTGAGAGTCCAATGGGCTGCAAGAAGATCAAACCTATCCATTCTGAAGGAAATCAGCCCTGAGTGCTCACTGGAAGGACAGATCCTGAAGCTGAGGCTCCAAGACTTTGGCCACCTCATGAGAAGAGAAGACTCCCTGGAAAAGACCCTGATGTTGGGAAAGATGGAGGGCACAAGGAGAAGGGGACGACAGAGGATGAGATGGTTGGACAGTGTTCTCGAAGCTACCAACATGAGTCTGACCAAACTGCGGGAGGCAGTGGAAGACAGGAGTGCCTGGCGTGCTCTGGTCCATGGGGTCACGAAGAGGCGGACACGACTAAGCGACTAAACAACAACAACAAATAGGATTTAAGAAGGATGTTGGCAAGCTGGAACGTGCACAGAGGAGGGCGAACAAGACAACCGAGGGTCTGGAAAACAAGCCTGATGAGGAATGGTTGAAGGAGCTGGGTATGTTTAGCCTGGAAAAGAGGAGACTGAGAAGAGATATGAGAGCCATCTTCAAATACCTCAAGGGGTGTCCCATGGAAGATGGGGCAAGCTTGTTTTCTCCTGCTCTGGAGGGTAGGACACGAACCAATGGCTTCAAGTTCCAGGAAAGAAGATTCTGGCTAAACATCAGGAAAACTTTCTGATTGTAAGAGCTGTTCAACAGTGGACTGGTCTTCCTCAGGAGGTTGTGGAAACTCATTCATTGCAGGTTTTTCAGCAGAGAATCTGTCATGGGTACTTTAGCTGAGATTCCTGCATCGCAGGACACGGTTGGGATCCCTTCCAACTTTACAATTCTATGAAATTGTCTTTTATATATCTCCTGGTGGGCCACATAGGAATTTAGGGTGCTCCAGATCTAATTTAGGGCTCACTGAGCTGTATAAATCACATTTCTGAGCTATGAGAATGCTTCTGAACTCTGAGCTATGGGCCACCTTCCATCTCAGGTCTCTCTCTCTCCCCCCCCCCCGCCACCGCAAGATATATTGCATCCTTGCATCAGCAAGCCCTTGATTGTTTTCTAAAGGAAGAGTTTGCAGATGAATTTATGGCAATATGTGCAATGTTTGCTTCTTCTGCAGACGACCTGTCCCAGTCACAAAAGACAGCATTGTTCATATATTGACCAGATTTCACAAAGTCCTCCTAGCCATTGATATTGACTATCTTTTGGTTATAAAAGGCAAGAAAGGTCAAGGATTATGTGCGTGTTATCGGAAGACTTACATTCTTACTCTCTGTTTGTGCTCGCCATTGGTAAAATTCCCAAGGGAAAGGAGGAGTTGAAATCAACACCCAGCGTATCTCCCTGTCTTCCATACTGGTTCCGAAGTGTAAGGAAACCTTGGGATTTTCGCTACTGGTAAATAAGAACAAAGGATGGTCTGCAAAGGGTCTGCACAACTTGCAGACTTCACAAAGAGAAGAAGGGAACAAGAAGAGAGTAAAGGAATATACGTTTCAAGACTATACATTTAAAGAAGATTGGAAAACGTTTATTGACTAATTGTGTACACCTGAAAACGCTAGCAGCATTAAGATAAATTCAACAGTGTAAATAAGTTTTGATGGAAGCAATAAGGGAATACTGAATGGTTTAGTTTTTGTAAAATATGTCATTGATCTCAAGGAAGTAAAATGAGTATTTTAAATGGTAACACAGAAAATTTAATAAAAAGTATATATAAAAATAATAATAAAAAAGAGAATGAGCTGCAATTCTCCAGACATTAATTTCTTCACACGCTTTGGCTCAGCCATAGCAAACATGCACTTGCTACTGTACAAACCTGCTTTGAAAAGTACAGTATTGGGTAACACACCAATAATAATAATAATAATAATAATAATAATTTATACCCCCGCCCATTTGGCTCCCAATAGAATATTAAAAACATGATAAAAGATCAAACATTAAAAGCTTCCCTATACAGGGCTGCCTTCAGATGTCTTCTAAAAGTCAGCTATTTGTTTATTTCCTTGACATCTGCTGGGAGGGCGTTAAACAGGGCGGGCGCCACCACCAAGAAGGCCTTGCCTGGTTCCCTGTAGCCTCGCTTCTCACAGTGTGGGAAGCGCCAGAAGGTCCTCGGAGTGGGACCTCAGTGTCCGGGCTGAACGATGGGGGGTGGAGACGCTCCTTCAGGTCTACTGGGCCGAGGCCGTCTAGGGCTTTCAAGGTCAGCACCAACACTTTGAAATGTGCTTAGAAACTTCCTGGGAGCCAACGAAGGTACCAGCACCAACACTTTGAAATGTGCTTAGAAACTTCCTGGGAGCCAACGAAGGTACCCTGTAATGTTCCGATGCTGTTATTTGCACACTGTGCCCAAGTCATTGTATCCCTGAAGGCACAGGAACTGGACAGATCAGCTTGCAGACTTGACCCACAGCAGCCGTTCCTGGATTTACTAAAAGGCTGTACTGTCTTGGCACAGACCCTAAATATAGCAGCTGCCTTCAAGGTCCTGCTACATCAAGGGATCATGTTCCCCATATTCTCTTACGCGCACGTGATCTGCTTCTCGTGGACTCTGCTCATTGCAGCAGACAGCAGTCTGTGCAAACAGCTGGGTGAGTCAGCGAGCGCCTGAACTTTGCTCTATATCGGCTAATGAAGCATCGCCAATAAATGGACATGTGAGGCTCAAAAAACCCCTGGAAGTTGACCAGGCTCATTCGCTTTCTGACACGTAAGGTAGTTGTGCAATAATAGCTCTAGTTCAAAAGACTTAGTTCAAAGTACGTTCAGATATAGATACACTCCAACGAGACCCACATCTTGCTGAGTGTGGGAGGAGAAAGTGAGAGTGTCCCGCGGGAGAGTGAAAGTATCCTGAAGCTGCGTTAGAAACTGAGATATGGAAGCTAGGATAGGGATGCCATAGGGACACCCAAAAAAATTGTTGAGCTTTTTTTTTTTAGGATGACCCCCACAAAAAATTGTCAAGTTTACAAAAAAGTAGTGTCTGGGAAAATACAGACATAAAAGGCACCTTAAATAAACTAGTTGCATTGTGCCATCTCTGATGGTTGAAAATCATTTTACCATGTTGCCCACAATGGGGAACGATCTGAGATAGCATTGCACATTATTAGGGGATACCGTAGCTGTGTGGCCAAGGGGCCAGAGACCAGCACTCTGTACACCCACGAGAAGGAGCAATACCATGGTGACAACCGCCATGAGCCCACCAAGTTATGTCGTTGCAACAAAGGTTGGAATCGATCTGTCTCGAGCTTTGTTGCTAACCAGGTTCAAATCTCCTGCTTCAGTCATTTTCTCCCAGGTAAAGCAAGACAGCATTTCTAGTGTGTTAGAAAGAAATGAGTATTTATTTGAACTGGGGAGTGCTGAGGTGACTTTTTAACATCAAATTAACCCATACCAGCCCCTTTTAAATCTTGCTTTGGCTTCTGTGCTTGGAACATAAAAGAGTTTTGGAGTTTTTGTTATGATTAGAGCCACACCCATTGCATTAAGTTCAGCTGATTTCAACACGATGACTTGTGAAGGGGAAATCAAGGTTGCGTTAGCTTATATGACTGTGGAAGTTTTCGAATTTCATTCCCCCATTTTAGGCTTTTTATTTTTACTTTGAAAAGACCCTTTCCCATGTGAATGGGTCTGCCTAGGAAGCTGTGGAGGGGCAATTCTGTATTGCCAAAAGGACAAAATGCATCACACACACAAAAAAAGAGGACAAAATATTTGCATAAAAAGTGCAGGTGCTAATGTGCACATATAGATATACAATTAGTAGAAATATTATAATTTAGAAATGCAATACATGTCTTACCATAGTGAGAAAGATGGTGATTGAGTGTGATCTGTGTCTGCTATCCTAACTATGGTTACACAACTTCAAGGACACCCCTCCCCACTTTCTCATAGTTCTATGAACCAGTCTTCTTCTTCTTCCCCGGTGCTGAAAATAGGATTTTTTTTCAGGGTTTACCATCTTGGCTGTGAGTCCTGGAAGAACTACTTCCTGCCTTGAAAGCCTTTCGCCATCTGGCCTGGGAGGTCAGCAGCCGGACTGACTCCAGCTGCAAAAGCTGAGGCTGTCAAAGAGGACAGAGACCAGTGCCGGATTTACGTATAAGCTAAACAAGCTATAGCTTAGGGCCCCACTCTCTTGGGGGCCCCAAAAAATTTAAAGGGGAAAAAAAACCTGGAGGTACATTTACAAAATACAAGATAAAAACAAATAAAATAAAACCTACACCCAGCAAGAGTGTTTTGTGTTGTTTAGGCTCCTAGGATGTAAGTCCCTAAAATATCCCTGGTTTGCTACTTTCTGTATATAGGTTGCCTACATTCTGCATGGACTGCTTGCCTGGCAACATGTGCAAATGGCTTTAGATACCTATTAGGTCCATAAATTACCATGTAGCATATATTCAACACAAAAAAACAGCTGCAATTTGTTGTGGACAAAGGACAGCTTGACGTCGAAAGGGCCCCATGACCTTCAGGAGCTTGGGGCCTCATCAAACCTAAATCTGGCCCTGATGAAGACCATCTTGGCTGCCTTTTGGTGCAGACCCAGGTCACTGAGCCCGAGCTTCTCACCACCTGCCACAAGCCACCATTTTCAGTAATGGCAGCAACAGCAGCAGATATGTTCTATGGCTGAGATCATATTTCATTCCCTTGTTAATTAGGCTGTTTGAAATGTGCATTTTACATCTGGCTTCCTTTACTAATGTTTTCTCTTGAAATGTTTACGATAGTTGTTGCTGCTGCTAACTTTTCAGTGTCAAACGTGCCTTCGGTGGTTGGCTACCTCTGTCATGTTTTGTTTTGAAATCTTTAAGAGAATCTTTTAGTTTCCTGTTAATTGCATTGCTTTGAATGCACCCTTCGTACTTGACTTTCTTCAGTAACGTTTTACCATTCTGGATTGTCGTGTTTGGTGTTTTAACGTGTTGCAAACAGCTTTGAGATTTTTTTCATTAAAAGATAATGTAGTATAGAAAAGCAATAATAATAATAATTCGGTTTATGGGGAGTGTTGGCCTCAACATTGCCTTACATAGTCTGACACTGCATCTCAGAAAACACCTGTCACCTGCAGTTAAATATTGCAGGTAAAGTAGAGTACAGGGCTTTTTTCCAGCCAGAACTCACTGGAACTGAGTTCCAACATCTCTCAGGTGGGCGCCATTACCATGATAAGAGAACAAGGGAGGCGTTCACAGTGAGTTTCTTTTTCTAGAAAAATAGCACTGGTTGGGGAAACTGACTTTCTGTGAAGTTTGTCTTCTGTTAATGGCCCTTTCTTTGAGATCCCCCAATAAACTTCTGAGCATCCTCAACATTCCTAGAACAGAGTTTGGAAGACACAGCCCCTTTCCATCAAAACATGTCTTGACCTTTTGTGCATATTGCAATCCGGCCTCAATCTTTTCTGGTCAAATGTGTTTAGAACTTACGGAAGAGGGAAGCCAAAAGAGGAGCAGGAAATCAACCAGCATGAAGAACTACAATGAACAATCTGTATTTCCCGATGTGCGTCAATCGTTCTGGTCAAATAACCTAGCAACCATGTTTAGGGCATACTGAGAAAGGAAAGCATAGGAAAAATTAAAAGTAAACAGCTTGAAGGACTATAATAAACAAATCTGCAAAGCAACTTTTAGTTTACTTTCGACTAGTGCAATGTCCTATGGGGTACTGGCTGCAGAGCTAAATCTTCCCCTGACTGCAATGAATTCAGTCTCATTTGTCAACCAAATGTTGGTTTCTTTCAGAATGGCTCCTCCTTCTGTTGTTAAACCCGTAAACATCTTCAACACCAAAAGTAATTTCATCCTTTGATGGCTTTGATGTTGTTAAACCCTAGCAGTGATTAACTATAGATTGTGTGTGTGTGCGTGCGTGTGTAAGAGAGAATGAATTCATAATAGAAGAAAGATTGGTGTGTAACATGAGCTCAATGTCGAATGTACAGCTGGCCATAATAGTCTGAAAACCTCAGAAGGGAAAGCAAAGGAGACTAATGGCCAATTTCCATTCCCATTGCTTCTCAGTACCTCTTATTTCTAAATCAATACTGACCTTACTGGGAGGAAAGCTGTGCTTCTGCTTCACACAAGTAGTTTAATCTTTATATGAGAGCTGGTGGTTTGTCCCTCGGTAAGAATCAGGCGACGTAAGGCGCATGGACCATATTTGTATGTCAAGGTGTTCCCTGTCTCCCTGGCCAGACCTGCAGCTGCACTAACTGTGTAGGAATGCAGCCACAAAGACTTAACCAATTTACCATGGCATAAGCTTTCCTGAACCAGAGTCCATTGGACTTCACCAGGTGTGTCATCGACAGCTAAGAGATGATGCAATAAAATGGGGCCAAAGGCCATGAACTACAAGAGGATGTGTCTGGCTATTTTCTATACGGTACCCATCTCTGTATTCATGTTGCCGTTAGAAATGGAAAGAAGTCGAAAGGCACCACAATCTAGCAATTCTAAAATATAGGTAAAGGTAAAAGTACCCCTGACAGTTAAGTCCAGTCGTGGACGACTCTGGGGTTGCGGAGCTCATCTCGCTTTACTGGCTGAGGGAGCCGGTGTACAGCTTCCAGGTCATATGGCCAGCATGACTAAACCACTTCTGGCGAACCAGAGCAGCGCATGGAAACGCCGTTTACCTTCCCGCCGGAGCGGTACCTATTTATTTATCTACTTGCACTTGTGCTTTCAAACTGCTAGGTGGGCAGGAGCTGAGACTGAGCAATGGGAGCTCACCCCGTCACGGGGATTCAAACTGCCAACCTTCTGATCGGCAAGCCCTAGGCTCTGTGGTTTGACGTGGGCTTGCCGATCAGAACATTGGTGGTTCGAATCCCCGCGACGGGGTGAGCTCCCATTGCTCAGTCTCAGCTCCTGCCCACCTAGCAGTTCAAAAGCACGTCAAAGTGCAAAGTAGATAAATAGGTACTGCAGGAAGGTAAATGGCGTTTCCATGCGCTGCTCTGGTTCGCCAGAAGCGGCTTAGTCATGCTGGCCACATGACCAGAAGCTGTTACGCTGGCTCCTTGGCCAGTAATAGCGAGATGAGCGCTGCAACCCCAGAGTCGTCCGCGGGCTGGACCAAACGGTCAGGGGCTTTGTTGTTGTTGTTGTTCAGTCGTTCAGTCGTGTCCGACTCTTCGTGACCCCATGGACCAGAGCACGCCAGGCACGCCTATCCTTCACTGCCTCCCGCAGTTTGGCCAAACTCATGTTAGTAGCTTCGAGAACACTGTCCAACCATCTCATCCTCTGTCGTCCCCTTCTCCTTGTGCCCTCCATCTTTCCCAACATCAGGGTCTTTTCCAGGGAGTCTTCTCTTCTCATGAGGTGGCCAAAGTACTGGAGCCTCAACTTCAGGATCTGTCCTTCCAGTGAGCACTCAGGGCTGATTTCCTTGAGAATGGATAGGTTTGATCTTCTTGCAGTCCATGGGACTCTCAAGAGTCTCCTCCAGCACCATAATTCAAAAGCATCAATTCTTCGGCGATCAGCCTTCTTGATGGTCCAGCTCTCACTTCCGTACATTACTACTGGGAAAACCATAGCTTTAACTATACGGACCTTTGTCGGCAAGGTGATGTCTTTGCTTTTTAAGATGCTGTCTAGGTTTGTCATTGCTTTTCTCCCAAGAAGCAGGCGTCTTTAATTTCGTGACTGCTGTCACCATCTGCAGTGATCATGGAACCCAAGAAAGTAAAATCTCTCACTGCCTCCATTTCTTCCCCTTCTATTTGCCAGGAGGTGATGGGACCAGTGGCCATGATCTTAGTTTTTTTGATGTTGAGCTTCAGACCATATTTTGCGCTCTCCTCTTTCACCCTCATTAAAAGGTTCTTTAATTCCTCCTCACTTTCTGCCATCAAGGTTGTATCATCAGCATATCTGAGGTTGTTGATATTTTTTCCGGCAATCTTAATTCCGGTTTGGGATTCATCCAGCCCAGCCTTTCGCATGATGAATTCTGCATATAAGTTAAATAAGCAGGGAGACAATATACAGCCTTGTCGTACTCCTTTCCCAATTTTGAACCAATCAGTTATTCCATATCCAGTTCTAACTGTAGCTTCTTGTCCCACATAGAGATTTCTCAGGAGGCAAATGAGGTGATCCGGCACTCCCATTTCTTTAAGAACTTGCCATAGTTTACGTTTACCTAAATAAATGATTTATTATTATTATTAGCACTCCCCCCTTTTCCTTTTTAAAAGCACTGCGTCAGTATTGAAACTTTTGTATGTTTTAAGGCAGGATTGCAAATCCTTCTCGATTTTGCTGTTTTATCTTTTGCAAACCACTTTGAGCTTTCTTCTTTTTTTTAAAAAAACCCCACAATGCAGTGTATACACTTTATGAAATAAATAAATGAGGAAATAAGCGTGACGGGGCATTGCATAACTGCTCCTGCGATTAAACCTACACGCTAACTGCTGCGATTCTAGGGTTGCCGTATTTGGTTAAAGAGCCCCCCCCTCTCAAAAAAAGAGGACGCTGCGCCCGCCATTCAAAGCAAAAAGATGCGCTTTGTCTTCGATTTCACCGCTAGGAAAAAAGAGGACGCGTCCTGGGAAAAGAGGACGCATGGCAACCCTCGTTCCCCTGTCTCCCCTCGGCTTCTTTCAGCTGCGCAAGGAGGGAGCCAAGAGGGCGCGGTCTCGGGAGGCAGAGATCCGCCTGTTTCCTCCTCCTCCGCCGCGCGCCCTCCGCGCCCCTCCTCTCCCAAGAGCCGTGCGCGCATCGTGTGCGCGCTTGGAGGAAGCGGCCCGGATTTGCAGGCTGCCTGGCTGGCATCTCGCGAGAGGAGGAGGAGGAGGAGGAGGAGGAGGCTGCCCGACGGGCCCCCCCCCTCTCTCCGCCCGGATAAATTGCCGGCGAGGCTGGGGCGCGGCTGCGGAGCCGACGGGACCAGCTGGACGCGCTTGACGCACACGAGGCAGCCGCTCGCTCTCCTCCGACAGGTGAGTCGCCTTTGCCCTTGGCCGAGAGGAGCCTAACCTGCGCGTCTTTGCAATGGGGGGGAGGTGGGATGATGGGGGACGGCGACGCGCCTGGCGAGGCTGTGGGAACCCAGGGCGCAAAGGAGCAAGCGGGTCTGCGCGCATCCTCGCGTTGCAAAGGGACCTCGAGGGGTCATCCGGTCCAACCCCGGGATCTCTCGCCCGACGCGGGGCTCGAACCCACGACCCGGAGAGCAAAGAGTACCACGCTGAGCCTTCTCGGCGGGCGGGTGGGTGTGCCTTTGCGTTTTCTTGCCCTCCGTCTTCCTTCCTCCTCTCCATCTTCCGTCTGTCTTCTTGAAAGCCCCGGGAATGATGCGCAGGGGCTGCAAGCAGGCAGGGCAGACCCTATGTATGCTTATTCCGAGGTAAGACACCCACCCACACCCCGAGTTAGTAGGGGCTTACTCCCAGGTAAGTGCAGGTGGAAGCCTCTTTGCCCGAGGAGCGGGGACAGACGGATGGATTGCGGGACATCTTCTTAAACCTCCCTTTTCCATGAGGAAAGATCTCTCTTGAGGATGCAGGAGTGAGTCGAGAGGCTCTCCGGGACGGCAGCAAGGAAATGCTTCCTGAAGGCGCTCCCCAAACGCCTCCTTTCCCCATGCTTGGAACATTGCTATAAATGTGCTTCCACTTCTTGTGGTGGATGCTGTGCAGTCGCTGAACTAGCGCCATAATTGGGTGGGAAACTCTTCTGTCGGATATCTTGGCAAAGGATAATCGGGAACAGAGCTGTGTGATAAATACAATGCAATGTAAGCAAACAGAACTGAGATAGAATCTGCTGCTTAAGTAAGTTTGGTCCCTTTGTTTGGAGGAGACCAAGCGTGTTTGTTTTCTCTCTCTCTGTGCTAAAAGCTGGGTTCACCTGTGTAGCATGCAAGCCTCCTCAAAGCCTCCGAATTATCCCATACTTGAAGGGGCCGAGAGAGGCAAAATTTGTGGCTGTGTTTCACAGGGTTCTCTGTAGAAGAGGTTTGGTTTGGTTGTTTTTATTTACACTGCGTGAAATATCGTAGTTGGGATACAAAAACACTGTTGTGGGTGAGTGAGCATTTTTTAATTTGAAAAAGCTGCCTGTGTTTTTTGGAACTCATTGTCTCTTGTCTGTAATAACCGTTTAAGCAATGCATCACCTGTACTATACTGTATCTTTTGAGTGCTTGGTGGTCCTTCAAGTATTGCACTGAGACTTAAAATGAAAAGCTCGAATGCCCCTAGCAGGGTGCACTCTTTCCCCTTTGCTACCTTTCGGATGAAAGGGAATCCTGTCTGATATTGATCAA
Organism: Lacerta viridis; assembly: GCA_900245905.1. Lineage (NCBI taxonomy): Eukaryota > Metazoa > Chordata > Lepidosauria > Squamata > Lacertidae > Lacerta > Lacerta viridis. The sequence continues at coordinate 238,411 of OFHU01004475.1, read as the reverse complement.
CTTAAGGGAGGCATTAAGGGTTTTTTGGTTTTAAGTTGCTTTATAATCATTTCTAAAGGGACGTGGATGGTGCTGTGGTCTAAACCACAGAGTCTAGGGCTTGCCGATCAGCAGGTCGGTGTTTCAAATCCCCGCGACGGGGTGAGCTCCCGTTGCTCGGTCCCAGCTCTTGCCCATTTAGCAGTTCAAAAGCATGTCAAAGTGCAAGTAGATAAATAGGTACCACTCTGGTGGGAAGGTAAACGGTGTTTCCATGCGCTGCTCTGGTTCGCCAGAAGCGGCTTTGTCATGCTGGCCACATGACCCGGAAGCTGTCTGCGGACAAACACCGGCTCCCTTGGCCTATAGAGCGAGATGAACGCTGCAACCCCAGAGTCGTCTGCGACTGGACCATACGGTCAGGGGTACCTTTACCTTTACCTTTAATAATCATTTCTACTTCTGGTCAATGCCTGCAGCAGGATAAAGTTTCACAAGTACCAAAACGGGAACACATCCTGTCATTTCTGTGTTACAGAAAATCTTAATAGTACATACATAAACGTTTCAAAAACACCCATTCAGCCCCCTCCTGGAACTGTAGTTTATGCCTCAGCGTTTCTGGCACCCTTAAATTAAAGTTCAAAGGATTCCTTTCGGGGGGGGGAGGGAATGTCCTTAAAATGTACGAAGTGTACTTAGCCGAGAACAGATTTCTGAATCCTTTTTGGTTTTGACCGCAGCCTCCATCAGCCACGGCTCCCATGATCATGGGAAGATAAGAGTCACGGTCAAAATATCTGGAGGGCATGAAGTCGAGGATGGCTGAGCGAGAGGAATATTCCAGAGCAACTCTCTGTCCTTAGTAGACTAACGATGTGGTTTCATAATACAGATGGCACTTCTGTTTGCAGAGGGAGAGTCCCACAACCAGCAGCGGTAGAAGGGGCATTTGCAACATGTTAGGCACTATATTGCCACAGAGGGAACAAACAGTCCCCCTTGTTCCATTTAACACAAATTTGACAGTGGATCCACATTTGATAACTGTGGATTCAGCTTGGCTTTTCTTCACTCATTCTTGTTACCGGAGTGTAATGCAGAGCTTTGCAAATTCTCCATGTTGGTGACACACTTTTTAGACATGCATCATTTTGTGACACAGTAATTCAGTTTTCCTAGCGAACCGGAGGTTAAACGAACCCCTTTCCACACAACGACACACTGCAGCAGACGCACTAACGTGCCGTGACACACACAGTTTGGAAAGCTTTGGTTTAATGTCTCCTCTGCAGGCATCGTTGTTTGTTTAGTGACTTAGTAAAGAATACTAGAATACAACACTCGGCTTCAACTTTTCAAATCCCAGTTTAAACTTTTGTTTCCTCTAACCTAACTTGTTGCTACTGCGCTTTGGCTTGGAAAGTGAGGCAAATTTTTGGACAGAAGAAAAGCCAAGTGGTCCCAAAGGTTATATACAAATTGGCAACCCAGAATATGTCTGTGCTCAGTTCAAGTTATGCAAGCATTACTGAATAAACTAGTGAATTATAATTTAGAAATAACGAGAGATCTCCAAAACAGGTATGCTTTGAATACGCCCATTGAAATTGATATGTAGTACATCAAGTTACTTAAGCCTATTGATTTTAGCGGGTCTACTCATGAGTATGACTCACTGGCTACTGCCCACAAATTTTATTGGCTAGTCATATTTGTCCGGAAAGAAAATGATTTCAGACTTGAAGTTTCAACCTTCCATATTGCATGAATGGAAAGCGTTTTAATAACCGAACAAGCTGAGCATATCTTAGCGCCTGCAACTTGACAAAAGGTTAGATTTTGTTTCAAGCCTTGCATTTAACTTGTGCTTTCCCTCCCCTTCCCCAGACTCTAAAGCATTCAAGGCCAGGCCATGGCAGCAGAGACGAGTGATGCACAGCAGGTATGTTTGCACGTACCCCAAAAAATGTTCCTGACAATTTATTCCAGCAGAAATGTGGGTTAACTGTCCTGTCTTCTGCATACACAGAATGTGGTCGCCAGGGTTGCCAACCTTCCCCTGGTGAGCTCCACCTACGACATGGTCTCCTCGGCTTACGTCACCACGAAGGACAACCATCCCTACCTGAAGTCTGTATGCGAGATGGTGGAGAAGGGCGTAAAGACCATTACTGCAGTAGCCATGACCGGCGCTCTGCCTATCATCCAAAAGCTGGAGCCACAAAGTAAGCCGCAACTCTTGGAAACACTTTTCAGCTTGCAAAATTCTTCCAGAGGTTTATTAGCACCACTAAACAGGTTCCCAAGCAGAAATCACAGTCTGGGCGTACAAGTTGGTATTTGTTTGGAAATGGCTGTCCTTTCGTAGGCTGCACATTCAGATGTGTAGACAGCATGGTAAGATCCAAAGTCATCTGTGATCCCTCTAGTGGAGTGTGTTGGGAACAGTCAAGATCCAGTGATTCCCCAGGCATCCACCTCCAAATGGTGGAGATGTCAGGGCTCCATCCTGGCTCCCGGGCAGCTTGACTTGATTGCAAGGGGCCAATAGCCAGGTGCAAAATCCACCTGGCGTTAGGCGAATTTTGAACACTGGCACCGAGCATAATAATCTCAGGCAGCGTTTGAAACGCCCCGTTGTTCTAGGCGCATTTTGCAATGGGGAATGTCATAAGTGTGAGCAGTTTCTGAGCTCTGGGCACAGTCCTGTGCCTAAGTTTTCAGATTGAAACTGCAGAGTGGAAGGAAAAGAGGACCCTTTTCTGCCTCGCCACTTCCAGCTACACTCTGAAGTCTGGAGAAGAGACCCTCTTAAGAATATTACGGGGGGTGGGCAGGGGAAGGACTAGACCATGTGAAAAATGAACATAATATTTTAGCTGCAGTTCATTAATTTTCAGCTTTGTATTCTTGTTATTAAAAAAGCGCACCCAGACACTCCGTTGTTGCGCCCACATCCTAAGTTTAAGGTGCCATTTAGCTTGTAGCTTTCATATCTCGGCTTCTAACACTGATCTCGGGATGGTTATTCAACTACTTGGGTGCTGCTTAATTACGCCAGCGGTCAGGGATGATAGAAATTGCAGCCCAATGACACATTCAGTTGTCAGCTTGCAAAATGCTCTGTGCAGAAGGCCTCGTTGCTTTAGTAGAATGCCTAAAGTGTTTTCACCACGGGCAGAATATTTTGTTTGGCTTAGTGGAAGCACACACCCTGCAAAGAACTGTAAAGGGCTACCTTAAATAACAGCTCCTTGCGAGGCTGTTAATACCTTTGAGTAACGTTTATGGGCCGCTGTGGCTATAGAGCAGCTTTCTGAACGAATTGGATGCGAAGTCAAATAAGATTGTGACTTGTAAGATGCACAATGAGTAAAATAATCCTCCTGGCTCTAGTTTCTGACCCTTCGCCCACTTCTAAGTTCTGTCTCAACTTGCCCTTTCGCCTACTTTCTAAATGTCTTCCAGTTTAGAAACTTGGTGCTTTGCGTTTTGCACTCCCGTGCTTGAGTGTGTCAGCTTGTTCGCGGAAACCTATTCTTGCGAAGTGGCAGAGGGCCAGAAGACTCTTTCATTGTTTTCTGAAGGAGCTCTGAACTTGCTAATGAGTCATTCATGATAAACTTCGTCCTAAACAATGACACATCAGAATGCTTCCTGTTTCCCAGCAGTTCAAAGAAATAAACAGCTTCTGATTAACTTCTTAAAATTGCAAAAGCTGGCCTAACGGTCCTTCATGTTTCCAGTTGCAGTTGCCAACAGCTATGCTTGCATAGGACTTGACAAAGTCGAGGAGAGGCTGCCAATACTGTATCAGCCGACTGATAAGGTAAATTATTCAGAAGGATTTTAATGTGGCTTTTTTCCCCTCGTTGGTTTGAAGCGGAGTTACACATGAACTGGAAAAAAGGTACCAACTATGGCAGTTCGAATCCCCACGACGGGGTGAGCTCCCGTTGCTCGGTCCCTGCTCCTGCCAACCTAGCAGTTCGAAAGCACATCAAAGTGCAAGTAGATAAATAGGTACAGTCCGTGGGAAGGTAAACGGCGTTTCCGTGCGCTGCTCTGGTTCGCCAGAAGTGGCTTAGTCATGCTGGCCACATGACCCAGAAGCTGTATGCCGGCTCCCTCGGCCAGTAAAGCGAGATGAGCGCCACAACCCCAGAGTCGTCCGTGACTGGACCTAATGGTCAGGGGTCCCTTTACCTTTACTTTTATAGGGACACGGGTGGCGCTGTGGGTTAAACCAGAGCCTAGGGCTTGCCGATCAGAAGGTCGGTGGTTTGAATCCCCGTGACGGGGTGAGCTCCCGTTGCTCGGTCCCAGCTCCTGCCAACCTAGCAGTTCGAAAGCATGTCAAAGTGCAAGTAGATAAATAGGTACCACTCTGGTGGGAAGGTAAACGGCATTTCCATGTGCTGCTCTGGTTTGCCAGAAGCTGCTTAGTCATGCTGGCCACATGACCCGGAAGCTGGCCACATGACCTCGGCCTATAGAGCGAGATGAGCGCCGCAAGCCCAGAGTCGTCCGCGACTGGACCTAATGGTCAGGGTTCCCTTTACCTTTATAGCAGGGTGCATTGGGGAGGGGGGACTTCAGCGCAGGAAACAAATGAAGTAGCCCTGAGGCATGCAGGATAGTACGACTTACTTGGGATACCTGCCCAGGGTTTAATCTACAAACGCAAAAGTCCCTTGCTGTATGTATCTTTTGAGTTCAAAGCCCTCTCCTGCAGGGCTTTCTCATTCACTTCTTGGAAGGAAAAGGTCTTGCATATCTATAGGCTGCTCATTGGACACTTAGGGTGGTATCCAGTGCTACTACTCATTTAGAGTAGACTCACTGAAATGAAGGGACTTTAGTTAGTCATTGCCATTAATTTTAGTGGGTCTACAGAGGAGGACTGACCAGTGGCGTTGCATCCTTTGCTGGCGCCCGGGGCACTGCTCTGCTTGTCCCTCCAAACATGCGGGGGGAGCCTGGGCGGCCCTAATTGGCGCATTTCTCCCCCCCAATGCTGGCCGGGCGGCCATTCAGTGAGGGGTCCGGCCAAGACTCCCCTGGTGGTAGGCAGGGCGGAGATTCCTGGCTTGTGTCCTCTCAAAATCATGTGCCTGGGGCTATGCCCTCCCCCCGGCCCTCTCCACACTACAACCCTGGAACTACCATTATTATTACTTATTTATTGAATTTATATACCACCCTATACCTGGAGGTATCGAGGCAGTTCACAGAACAAAACCAAAATATAAAACCACAAAATATATCATCAAAATAAAAACAATACTTCCCCTGGAGCAAAATTAAAAAATTAAAACGGCATCAGATGTCATTCAAATCAACTAAAAGCCTGGTTAAAAATGAACATTTTTGCCTGGCGCTTCAAGGTGTATGATGAAGGCACCAGGCAAACTTCCCTGGGGAGAGCATTTCACAGATGGGGAGCCACTGCAGAGAAGGCTCCGCTTTTGTGTTGCCACCCTCCAGACCTCTCGAGGAGGAGGCGCACGAAGGAGGGCCTCACCCATGTGGCATTCTGTTTTGTCAAGTTAAAGCCCAGTGTTACAGCTCCCTTGAAGAAGCCAGGCATTGGGGACACACTCCTCCAAAGTCTGCATGGCGTAAAGCGATCCAGAATCTAGCTGGTTGCATTGTCGGAACTCAGGAGCAAGGAAGCAAGCTTTTTTATTGGCTTACTGATCTTGTTTTTTTGGGAAACCATCAGATTATGCAACGGGCCAGATTCTATCTTGTTGCATGCTTGGTGGGGGACTATGGGAACTCGTGAGGAACTTGCGAGTGAGTGCCAAACCGTATTTTTGAACTCGGGCTTAATCTGATGGGCAAACTGGGCCCATGTGCTTTATACGGAATGAGTTGTGTCCCTCCTTGCACCTTGCCTTCAGCTAGCAGTGAAGAATCTGCAACCACTTCTTCTAGGTTGTCGCTAACGCAATGGATGCGGTGGTCGGTGCGAGGGACGTCGTCGCGATTACCGTGACTGGTGCCAAGGATACTGTCGCACAAACCATTAACGGAGTTGTCGACAAGACCAAAGGAGCCGTCCAGGACAGTGTGGAGTTGACCCGGTCAGTTGTCACTGGTAGCATCAACACCGTTCTGGGAAGCCGGGTGCTGCGTCTGGTGACCAGTGGGGTGGACACTGCGCTCAGCAGATCAGAGACCCTTGTAGACCAGTATCTCCCACTTACGGAAGAAGAACTAGGTAAGTTCTCCTAGAAGGTCCAGCCTGCCAAGTTACATACCCTGTTATGAAGATCGTGCTATATTTCATAAATAGAAAGGAGGGGGAAATACATTTGCCGAAGTTCATTGGTTATGAAGCCAAGAAAATGTGATGCTATCGTGTATTATTTTTCAAGAACAAGGAAAACGTAGTTTGTGGGTAGAACTGGGCCGCTTGGTGATCATTTGACCATGCGGTTGGTTTCCAAACTTTGAAACATGGCGTAAGATCAGTCAGCCCAACACACCCAGTCATGGCGACTCTCTAGGTTTGAGGAAGGCTTCACATCGATGCGCTTCCCTGGGAAAGTCGGCAGCTCTCTCACCTTGAACGTTTGTGCAGAGCATTTCACCATCAGACCAAAAAAAACAGTGCAAAGTTGCCTGGGGAGAATTTCTCTCTCTTGGCTACAGGCAACAGACTCGCAAGAAGCGAGCGAGAAAGATAGGAAGCCGTTGTTAACTTTCCTAATTGCAAGCTAGACGGCGCTAACTTGCCGCGGTTACAGTTGGAATGGTTTGCTCTTTGATTCTGCAGAGAAAGAAGCTACGAAAATGGAAGGATTTGAAGTTGGAGTTCAGAAGCCAAGTTACTACGTTAGACTAGGATCTTTGTCTTCAAAGGTCCGATCCCGTGCCTACCAGCAGGCCTTAATCAAGGTTAGAGATGCTAAGCTCAGAAGCCAAGAGACAATCTCTCAACTTAACTCCACGGTCAATCTGGTAAGTGAATTCTTGGCTCCAACTTCAGATTTTTGCAAAGGGTTTCAGTCAACCTTTGGGACTCACAGTGCATTGTATCGGTAGATGGCAGTCCACTCTACCTTTTTAGTAATATGTTAATCCTGTGTTCTTTACCTGTGAGTTGGCCTCGAGAGTTTTAAAGCTTGCAAGGCTAGAATTAAGGCAACACACAGCCTTCATACATACATCCATGGACACAATAAGAATGTTTTCTTAACATCAAATTGTTGAAACAGTGGGTGTAGTGGTTAAGAGCGGTGGACTAGTAATCTGGTGAACCAGGTTCGCGTCTCCGCTCCTCCACATGCAGCTGCTGGGTGACCTTGGGCTAGTCACACTTCTCTGAAGTCTCTCAGCCCCACTCACCTCACAGAGTGTTTGTTGTGGGGGAGGAAGGGAAAGGAGAATGTGAGCTGCTTTGAGACTCCTTCGGGTAGTGATAAAGCGGGATATCAAATCCAAACTCCTCCTCCTCCTCCTTCTAAAAAACACTATAGTGGCAATTGATGGGCTCTTAGGGCAGGGTAATCTGAAGGAGGAAATGTTAGGCTTTATTTAAACAAATAAAGAATTCTTCAAAATGATACGTAGTGTGCCAGTAACTGCAGCAGAGGAGAGGAATTGGTGAAAACAGAGGCTCTATTGGGCAAGGATACACAGTCACATTTTGGGGCCCAAGTAGATAGCTTTTATTCATACAAGATCCACATAGCACTGTGAAATTCCACCTTCCTAATTCTTTTTCAGAGGGTTTGTTGGAAGGTTTAACAACCCCCGGTGGAGTTTTAAAAGGAGATATCAGAGCCGGCCTTGTACAAACGTGTTTGATAACTGAATGAATAAAAAAAAATGTCCAGTAGCACCTTAGAGACCAACTGAAGTTTGCTACTGGACAATTTTTTTAAAATTTATTTATTTTGACTGCGTCAGACCAACACGGCTACCTACCTGAATCTTGTTTGATAACTGTTGGCAGAACAAAGATTGCTTTAGCTGTGAAAGCACTCCCAAGAATGATCTGAGTTTCCTGTATCCTGGGAGGAAGATTGACAGAAATCGGTGGCACTCCTGGACAGACATGTGCAGGATTGCACCGCTGAAGGGAACATCCAAAAAGCTGACCATGCAAGTCTTTTGTATTCCAGATTGAATATGCCAGAAAGAATATGAACAGTGCCAACCAGAAGCTCCAAGATGCCCAACAAAAGCTCTATAATTCCTGGGTGGAGTGGAGGAAAAACACAGGCCAAAATGAGGATGACGACTCCCACAGTGCTGAGGTAGCTTGCTGAGTGAGATGCGTCTGGATAATAATCTGCAGCCTTTTAAATGTGTTTAATAATAATAATAATAATTTATACCCCGCCCATCTGGCTGGGTTTCCCCAGTCACTCTGGGCGGCTTCCAACAGAATATTAAAATGCAATAGTCTAGCTCTTATGCATGAAACAAGATGGCTTTGGGAGACTGAATTGCTTTTCGTGCGCAATTATCAGGCACTCATTGGGACTACCTTAAGCTACCCTGCATCAAGACACAGAGACTAGATTGGGCTGTCTTCAAAGTCTGTGTTGTCATTCGTTTTTAAGTCACTTCCCCTCCTAGAAAGACCTTTAACCGAATATGTTTGCGGGAAGAGGGAACGCTGTTTGGTTGTTTTCGTTTTAACTATTTACTTGTGGTTTTTTATTGTATTCAATTTTATTAAGAATACTACCAGTTAAAGTAAAAAAAAAGGAAAAGGAAAGAAAATACATAAACCATTTTAAAAGGTAGAGGAAAACGACACGATGACAGCAAAATATAATTAAGATCACAGAACTATATAACACATGTGCAAATGAGTCAACTTATAAAGGTAAAGGGACCCTTGACCATTAAGTCAAGTTGCAGAGGACTCTGGGGTTGCGGTGCTCATCTCGCTCTATAGGCTGAGGGAGCCGGCGTTTGTCCACTGACAGCTTCCGGGTCATGTGGCCAGCATGACTAAGCCACTTCTGGCGAACCAGAGCAGCACACGGAAACGCCATTTACCTTCCCGCCGGAGTGGTACCTATTTATCTACTTGCACTTTGACGTGCTTTCGAACTGCTAGGTGGGCAGGAGCAGGGACCGAGCAACGGGAGCTCACCCCATTGCGGGGATTCGAACCGCCGACCTTCTGATCAGCAAGCCCAAGGCTCAGTGGTTTAACCCACAGCGCCACCCGCGTCCCTTTTATTAAGAATACGAGTTAAAGTAAATAAAAAAAAGGGAAAAGGAAAGAAAATACATAAACCATTTTAAAAGGTAGAGGAAAACAACACTATGACAGCAAGATATAATTAAGATCACAGAACTATGTAACACATGTGCAAATGAGTCAATTTATAGTTTCCCTCAAATATACGTGGATTCATGGGTTGCTATGGTTTCAGTAAATGCACTCCAAATATCATTTAATTTATCCATACATAATGTTTGTCTGAAGGAGATCCATTCATGAGTTGCAAGAGGTGTCATGCCATCTATCCATTGATCGAAAGGCTATGTTTTTGCCCTCCCAATGTATTAGTATCATATATATATATTTGCAGATATAAAGGGCAAGGTTGCACCCAAAACAATTTCATTTCCTTGCCCAGTTGCTGCAGCAGTCTACAGCTGGCCATGCTGAAAGTTCTTTATCAAGGTTAAGAGTATTAACCTTTTGACCCAAATAATTACAGCAGTGATAAGGCTGCTGTCCAGGACTGAAGCGAAGGCTTAAACTTGGGTATTAGCTGCTTGTCTTGTTTCAGCCACAGCGGAAATACAGGAAGCTTGTAAAGAAAAGGGAAAAGATGGGAATTAGTAACACTCTTTCCCACGCTTACAAAATCTTTATAGGATGGAAGCAAGCATTGGGGTAAAGATATCTGGCAAATGGGATATAACTGAAGGACCATTTGACAGATCTGTTATTGGTGGGAGGCCAGGAGAGAGAAATGCTTTTTGTTTTCCAAGTCAAGGGGTCTGATTAGGTTGCCTGTCCCAACCAAAGTTAGGATCCCTGGGGCGCAGAGAAACATTGGTCAGTGTGTATGAGCATTCATTTGGGTCGGACAGCAGCGTCCCAGCCGCTGTTAGGAAATCAGATATATAAGCTACCGGGTAGGTGCCAAATGGCTCCTTAAACCAGGGCTAATCACCAAAACAGAATGCCTAGCCGCCATTTTAGGGGCCAAACTGTTCAAAAGCCGTATTTTTCAATATGGCTTTTTGGTTCCTGAAATTCATTCTGATTGGGCAGTGAAAATGTAACAGAATTATACAGGATGCATTGTGAAAACAGCCAAGATCCAAAGTTCCCCAGGCAGGCACCTCCAAATGGTGGAGACGTCAGGTGCCATCCTGGCACTCGGGCATCTTCACTTGGCCGCAAGTGGCCGATAGCCAGGCGCCAAACGCACCTGGCAAATTTTGAGCACAGGTTCCAGCTCCGTTCCATACTGCGGGTATACAGTCGTACCTTGGAAGTCGAATGGAATCCGTTCCGGAAGTCCGTCCGACTTACAAAACATTCGGAAACTGAAGCACGGCTTCTGATTGGCTGCAGGAAGGTCCCTGCAGGCAATCGGAAGCCGCGTCAGACGTTTGAGTCCCAAAGAACTTTCGAAAACCAGAACACTTACTTCCGGGTTTGCTGTGTTTGGGAGCCAAAACGTCCGAGTACCAAGGCGTTTGGGATCCAAGGTACGACTGCACCCCACATTGAAAGTCCAAGTTGTTGTTGTCTAGGGTGGTGGCCCCAGCTGTAGAATATTTGGTTTATTTTAAGCTAACCACCGAGCCTAGGGCTTGCTGATCAGAAAGTCAGCGGATCCCCACAACAGGGTGAGCTCCCGTTGCTCGGTCCCTGCTCCTGCCCACCTAGCAGTTCGAAAGCACGTCAAAGTGCAAGTAGATAAATAGGTACTGCTCTGGCGGGAAGGTAAATGGCGTTTCCGTGCGCTGCTCTGGTTTCGCCAGAAGCGGCTTAGTCATGCTGGCCACATGACCCGGAAGCTGTACACCGGCTCCCTCGGCCAGTAAAGTGAGATGAGTGCCGCAACCCCAGAGTCGTCCGTGACTGGACCTAATGGTCAGGGGTCCCTTTACCTTTAACTATTCTATAGCAGGCATGTCCAACAGGTAGATCGTGATCTACCGGTAGATCACTGGATGTCTGCGGTAGATCACTGGTAGATCATTGGCTCCCCCCAAAGAAGCTGAACAACTGTGGCTCCCCTAAAAAAAGCTCAACATTTTACCTCCTCCCTGAAAAAACTCAACAACTTTGACCCGAACCCCCCAAAATGGGCCTTCCTCCTTCCTAAAAAAAGTTCAACAACTTTGACCTGAACCCCCCAAAAGGGGGTAGATCACTGCCAGTTTTTTTAACTCTGTGAGTAGATCTCAGTCTCTTGGGAGTTGGCCACCCCTGTTCTATAGGGACGCGGGTGGCGCTGTGGGTTAAACCACTGAGCCTAGGGCTTGCCGATCAGGAGGCCGGTGGTTTGAATCCCCGTGACGGGGCTTAGTCATGCTGCCCACGTGACCCGGAAGCTGTACACTGGCTCCCTCGGCCAATAAAGCGAGATGAGCTCCGCAACCCCAGAGTCGTTCGCGACTAGACCTCACAGTCAGGGTCCCTTTATCCTTTACCGTTAAGCTAACGGAACAACATGGAGCCCTTTTCCAACGTCTGTGTATTTTGCTTTCGTTTCCAGTACATTGAATCACGCACACTAACGATTGCACGGAACCTGACCCAGCAGCTTCAAACCACCTGCCTCACCCTGGTGTCGAGTATACAGGGCTTGCCGCAGAATATCCAAGGGCAGGTTCACCACGTGGGGGAGATGGCGGGCGAGGTCTACCGGAACTTCCGGTCGGCGTCTTCCTTCCAGGAAGTGTCCGACAACCTCATCACCACCAGCAAAGGGCAGCTGAAGAAAATGAAGGAATCGCTGGATGACGTGATGGATTACCTTGTGAACAACACGCCCCTCAACTGGCTGGTAGGTCCCTTTTACCCGCAATTGGCCGGCTCTGAGAATGCTGGGCACAGAGGTGACGGGGAGAAAAAGACCAGCCAGGAGGACAAACAGCCTGAACCCAACACAGAATAAATGGCGGCGTGACAAAACGTACACACACACACACACACACACACACGCCGTGTAGCTTGACTGACAAGGTGGCTGGGCTGCGGTAGCTGCAGTGTAACCTGCTGGAGGGGCAGGGGGGAGAAATCTAATTCCTGCTGCGCTTTCTCTGACAAAGAGAGCTGTTTGTAAGCAAAAAAAAATAAAATAAAAAATTCTGCACTCCCGAGTTGAGTTCCCAGTGTTTGGGTTTGAAATTGTGGAAGATGCAAAGTGCCTTAAAAGACTTCTGAGCCTCAGCAGATTGCATTGGAGAAAACACCTTGTTTAGCTACCTATCTTGCCTCTCAGTTAAAGTGGCCTTTAAAAGGAGCTTACTGCTATTCTGTTAATATACGCAGGGGCAGAAAAAAGCAAACCCCTTTACTGAAAATCTGTAAAGCTTCTGGCAGCATAATTACATTTTCTTATTCAGCTTTCGTTTGAAAACTGCATACTTTACCCGTGTATACTTATCATTCCTTCCATTTGCCTTAAAACAATTCGTTTTAGGACCTTAAAAAAAAGAAAGCCTTGATAAACTTTTTCCACTCCTTGCGTGGAGTTGGGCTAGACTTGCCAGAGTAATTTGTCTGTTGCGACAGCTCACGTCGTCCTTCGTTTCTAAATACGAGACATGATACTACTCAGTAACTCCACTTAAGCTACTGTTGAGCATTGTGTGCTAAACAAGATTCATGCTGTTTGTACATGGGTGTTTTTAGCCTGTCTTTTTGTAGTGCCTTGCCTTGTAATTTCACATGTATGCTTAGTAATAAATGCTTCAGCAGCCAGAGTCTGGTGTCTCTTGGATTGTGTGAACAGTACTGAGGATGCGAAACAAACATTGTGACTCAATTACCGTTGAGCTATGGGTCTATTTAAAACTGGTTGAATGCAAATTGCTGAATCAGCACCAAGCATTACATGTAAACAGATGGGCCAGATGTTGCGGCTGCATTTGTTTCCTACCTACAGCTCCTCATCCAGCTCTCCAGATACTTGCAGCTTCTTAAGCTTCTACCATTCCAGCTTTTGCTTGTAGCTTGCTTTTCTGGGTCGGGGCTCTTGAATCGATGGATTGTGGCTTGAATCGGTAGGTTGTCATGATGTATACTGTGCCAAAGGAGGCCAAGCCACCTGTCTCTTGTAGCACAGACATTCCGCAGCCTTGATGGCCCTTCGGATTTTACAACAGGTCCTAGGAAGTTGAATCACAACAAACTGTTGAGAACCCAAGCCACTGATCTGGAGATATTTTGGGTTCCTGCTCTGCTTGTTCTTCCACTCGATGCTTAAACTCAAACAGAAATAACTTTGCTCTGCTGTCCAGGTATCCTACTGCACTAACAGTTACGTGGCAAAGTACACAGAGGTCAATATGTTAATAGTTTTGTCCTTGCAGGGAAAACATTTAGTGCACTGGATGCCCTGAGACTTCCACCTGTGTAGAATCGACACCGATGAGGACTTAAGCGTTCTGCCAACATTGCTGGAGCAGAATTAAGCAGCAGGCCCACTCGAATCATGATTTATGGCTAATAATTCCCCTAGTATAAAAGTTCCCTTTAAAAAAAATTGGCTTTAAAATTGAACCATGCCAACCGTCATGTGATCTGTAATGCATGCTTTGTTGTGCTGGTTTCTTGGAATGCAGCCTTTGGTTGGTGTTGTCTGGTTGCATTGGCAGAAGATTTTGTGAACATTTTGTTGCACAGGACAGGCGGACGGGTGGGATTCTCCTAACTAGTCCTGTGAGCCAAAGCCCTGCTCAAGGACTTCTGCTTGTGCAGTGGGGCTTCCCTTCCTCTCTAACCCCTCTGCCCCCCTGCCCCCCAGAATAGCATGCAAGGGGAGAAGAGGAGGGATTGTTTCACCTGACAAACTGAAATGTTTGTGCCGATGGTGTATTCGACAAAGCACAGTGTTGAATTATCCTGGTCCAACTGCCCTGGCTGCCAATTGGTTTCAAAGCCCAATTAAGTGCTGGTTTTGACCTATAATGCCTTAAAAGACTCAAAACTACCTCAAGGACTGTCTCTCTCCATATGGACCTACCCGGACCCTGAGATCACCTTCTGAGGCCCTTCTTCGTGTGCCTCCTCCATGTGAAGTCCAGAGAGTGGCAACATGAGAGCAGGGCCTTCTCTGTAGTGGCTCCCCATCTGTGGAATGCTCTCCCCAGGGAAGTTCGCCTGGCGCCTCCATTAGACACCTTTAGGCGCCAGGCAAAAACTTTCCTCTTTAACCAGGCTTTGGGCTGATTGACATCCAATGCCCTTTTAAAATGTGTTGTGCCGGGGAGAGAGATAATTGGGTTGTTACTATTTTTATTACGTATTTCATGTTTTTTTGTCATTAACTGTCATGAGACCTGCGGCCAGTTTGGTGTAGTGGTTAAGAGCGGCAGACTCGTAATCTGGGGAACCGGGTTCGTGTCTGCACTCCTCCACATGCAGCTGCTGGGTGACCTTGGGCTAGTCACACTTCTCTGAAGTCTCTCAGCCCCACTCACCTCACAGAGTGTTTGTTGTGGGGGAGGAAGGGAAAGGAGAATGTTAGCCGCTTTGAGACTCCTTCGGGTAGTAATAAAGCGGGATATCAAATCCAAACTCTTCTTCTTCTTCTTCTTCTGCGGCGGCTAAAGGGTGGTAAACAAATTTGAATAATAATAACCACCTTGGGTTACTAAGGAGAAGCAATAATTCATGTATGGACTGGTTTTAGCCGTGCAATTAATTTGTGGTTTAAAGATCACAGATAGGCTGCAGGATCTCTCTCACACATGCATATTCTCCTTCCCTTCAGGCTGTGGAATTTGCCCTCTATACAATTCTGGTGTTGCATAAGCATTGTTCATCTGCAGTAAAACAAATTGCATGTGCTTCTTGTAAGCTCACATGCAATTTGAGTGGGGCTAATGAGTTTCACAAAAACTTGGGGGGGGGGTCCCCACATTGTCTACCCCTGCTGTAAAGAATGACATGAAGATAATGATTAGTTCTCTGCACAGGTGAATAACGGGTTACGTAGCAACAGAACCAAGGGTACTTGCATTTTGCCGTTGCTTGGTACATATGTATATGTTCCACTAGCACTGAAGACAAAAGTGCAATCCTGTTCACAGCAATAGCTCAATTGTACAGGATCTTCTTTGCAAGCAGAATGTCACAAGCTCAGTGCCATGCAGCTCCAGTGTTTGAAATTCGCCAGGCGCATTTTGCACCTAGCTATTGGCTGCTTGTAACCAAATGAAGGTGCCAGGATGGCACCTGACATGTCCACCATCTGGAGCATGCCTGGGGATCTGTACTGTTTTTACACACTAGCAACACATCCTGTAGAATTCTACCTCTTATATTTTATCTGCATAATCAGGATGGATTTCAGGAACCAAAATGCTTCATCTGTGCAGCCTGAGCAGGAGTCGAGAATGTTATAGTGAATTGTTGTTGCTTGTCTTCCCTTCTTCCACCCCAATGCCCTGCTCACAGTTGTGAAGAGTAGCCCTATGTCAGTGTTTTTCAACCACTGTTCCGCGGCACACTAGTGTGCCGCGAGATGTTGCCTGGTGTGCCGTGGGAAAAATTGAAAAATTACTTTATATATAGTCAATATAGGCACAGAGTTAATTTTTTTAACATTTTCTAATGGTGGTGTGCCTCGTGATTTTTTTCATGAAACAAGTGTGCCTTTGCCCAAAAAAGGTTGAAAAACACTGCCCTATGTTATGAATGGCCTGTGTCACCATTAAGAAAGAGAGGTTGGAATAGACCAATATATATGTGAACTGTCCCTGAAACAAGTGACTTTTCTTCTTTAAGTTCTCAAAACTCTTAATCTAGCTCAAGGTAGTCCTCTGATCTAGCCAGATGTTTAACTGAGAATCAGTCACAGTCGCCCCATCCTTTGAAAAACAAGACTTTAGCGCCATTTCCCCCCAAAATAGCAACTAGACCAGGCATCCCCAAACTGCGGCCCTCCAGATGTTTTGGCCTACAACTCCCATGATCTCTAGCTAGCAGGACCAGTGGTCAGGGATGATGGGAATTGTAGTCCAAAACATCTGGAGGGCTGAAGTTTGGGGATGCCTGAACTAGACATTCCGTTTTGGAGACTGCAGTCTTGGTTTTAAGGCACTCTTTGGTGCCTAGCGTATATATCTTGAGCTTTGAAAACTGTGCAGCTCTAGGCAGGGCAATTGCCTGCCTGTGTAGATAAAACGGAACTAGATTTTTCTCCCTTGGTGTAAGGTGACTCCTCATGTTCCTACTTAAGAGGTTTTGCTGTGTTTAGTGGTGCTTATGCCCTGGAGAGTATGTGTAGGGTTGTAGCCTTATCTACGTAAGGTGCTCAAAACAGGTTACGGAAGAGTAGGCAACTTGACCTGGAATCCAGCCTGCTGCTGAAGTAGGTACGGCACGGCTAGAAGAGGAAACTCCCTGCTGCCTTATTCCGAGAGCTTCAAAACAAACGGTAGCAGGGAGACCAGCATAGCAGCAGACATGGTCAGCGGAGTACAGTGGACGCTCGAGTTGTGAATGTGATCCGTGCGGGAGGCACGTTCGCAGCCTGTGCCGCGTCTGTGCATGCACGGGTTGCGATTTGGCACTTCAGCGCATGCGTTCCAGTACATCCGGGTTTGGCGCGGAGTGCAATCCGAAAGAACGTAACCCGCAGCGTTTGCAACTCGAAGTATGACTGTACCTTTGTGTCCACAGTCTTAAAATAATAGGCAGCTGATCCTGCCTAGGCTTACACCAAAGTTAAGTTCTACTAATTACAGTGGTGCTTACTCCCAAGGGAATATAGAGGCATTGCCGCTTTAGTCCTGAATGAGCCTACTGACTTTAATGATTTTGAAACCAATGCATTCTGATTCAAATTATTTCTGGTTTGCATGAGTCAGTTTACCCTAACTATCCTGTGGGTCTAAACCACTGAGCCTCTTGGGCTTGCTGATCAGAAGGTCGGCAGTTCAAATACCCGCGATGGGGTGAGCTCCTGTTCTGTCCCAGCTCGAAAGCACGAAGTGCAAGCAGATAAATAGATACCGCTGCGGCGGGAAGGTAAACGGCGTTTCCGTGCGCTCTGGTTTCTGTCACGGTGTTCTGTTGCACCAGAAGCAGTTTAGTCATGCTGTCCACATGACCCAGAAAGCTTTCTGAGGACAAATGCTGGCTCCCTTGGCCTGAAAAGCGAGATGAGCGCCGCACCCCATAGTCGCTTTTGACTGGACTTAACCGTCCAGGAGCCCATTTACCTTTCCCTGTTTCAGAGATGAAATCAAGTCATGTAATCATGCTGTTGCTTGAGAAACACAGATTTGGAGGAGAACCTGGTCCAAACCATGACAGTCGGTTAAAGTAAAGCAGGAATGCGCTGAAGGAAAATTATTCACATACACACTACAGTTTTTAACACATACCTGATCTCACTTCTGGTATCAGAATCCAGCTTAGGAGGAGATACTACTGCAGGGACATAAGCTGTGGGAGGAGGGAAAGGAGACAGGTTTCTCTCCAGATTGTTGGTCTAGGGATAGGACTTGTGCTTTCAGTGACAAAGGCCTTGAGTTCAATTCCCAGACAAACCCACAGAACAGGAAGAAGAGGGTTGAGCCCGAAATTGCTAGCCATAACTAGAGTGCATGATTTCCATGCAGAATATCCCAGGTAAAACCCCTCAAATCTTCAGGTAGGCCGGGAAAAATTTGCTGTCTGAAATCCCGGAGTGGTATTCAAGTGAGTTTTACACAGAGTAGACCTGTTAAAATTAATGGGCCTGACTCAGATAATAATATTTCATTTATACCCCACCCATCTGGCTGTCTCCATTTATACCCAACAACAACATCTGGCTGGGTTGCCCAAGCCGCTCTAGGCAGCTTCCAAGACATAAAAACATAATAAAACATCAAACATGAATAGGAACAATCTGATCCAATATAAAAGTCACAATAACTTTAAAATAAACAACTTATATCAAACAAAGCAACATCCAACAATCTATCAGAATCAAATTGTTGCTGTTGTTTAGTCGTTTAGTCATGTCCGACTCTTCATGACCCCATGGACCAGAGCACACCAGGCACGCCTGTCTTTCACTGCCTCCCGCAGTTCGGTCAAACTCATGTTGGTCATCCTCTGTCGTCCCCTTCTCCTTGTGCCCTCCATCTTTCCCAACATCAGGGTCTTTTCTAGGGAGTCTTCTCTTCTCATGAGGTGGCCAAAGTACTGGAGCCTCAACTTCAGGATCTGTCCTTCCAGTGAGCACTCAGGGCTGATTTCTTTAAGAATGGATAGGTTTGATCTTCTTGCAGTCCATGGGACTCTCAAGAGTCTCCTCCAGCACCATAATTCAAAAGCATCAATTCTTCGGCGATCAGCCTTCTTTATGGTCCAGCTCTCACTTCCATACATCACTACTGGGAAAACCATGGCTTTAACTAGACGGACCTTTGTCAGCATGGTGATGTCTCTGCTTTTTGAGATGCTGTCTAGGTTTGTCATTGCTTTTCTCCCAGGAATCAGGCATCAATAGTAAACAGTTGCATTAAGCATCAGCAAATAATGACTAAACAGTTCAACCACCTTAAAGAATTACCAATCAATAATCAATAAAAGTAACAGCAAATCACAATGCATAAAATACCACAAAACATACAAAACCATGTAAAAGGATCAAATTGAGAAACAAAGAAGCACAACTTATAAAACTATTTTATAAAAATATCCCTGAACTCTCTTTCCAGCCTGGGCATCCTTGGATCTTGAATGTTTTCACCCCAGCAACATATCCTGTACAATTCTATCCACTGTATTTTATCTGAACAATCAGCATGAATTTCAGGAACCAGAAAGTCAATATTGTAAAATAAGACTTTCAAGCCGTCTGGCCCCAAAATGGCAACTAGGCTTTCTGTTTTGGTGACTGTAAATCTGGTTTAAGGAGCCATCTGGCACCTAGCTTACATATCTTGAGTTTCTACCACTTCTTCCGATATCAAAATAACACAATTTGGATAAATGGTTAGTTTCAAATATTTGGGTCTCCTTTCTCACTATGATACCTACACCAGAGAAAGAGGAATTTTCCCACATTAATTATTTGTGAACTTTTTTTAATGATAAGATAATATTATTTATCTTAATCTTAATATTAATATTAATTAATATTAATATTATAGTGGGGCCCAGGTGACGCTGTGGGTTAAACCACAGAGTCTAGGGCTTGCTGATCAGAAGGTCGGCGGTTCGAATCCCTGCCACGGGGTGAGCTCCCGTTGCTCGGTCCCAGCTCCTGCCCACCTAGCAGTTCGAAAGCACATCAAAGTGCAAGTAGATAAATAGGGACCGCTCCAGCGGGAAGGTAAACGGCGTTTCCGTGCGCTGCTCTGGTTCGCCAGAAGCGGCTTTGTCATGCTGGCCACATGACCCGGAAGCTGTCTGCGGACAAACGCCGGCTCCCTTGGCCTATAGAGCGAGATGAGCGCCGCAACCCCAGAGTCGGACACGACTGGACCTGATGGTCAGGGGTCCCTTTACCCTTTACCTTTAATATTATTTCATTTCACATGTGATATGCTATGTTTCTGTCAATATAGTACTGAAATGGGAGGACATTTTGCTGGCCTGTTCTCCTCAGTTTGAGTCCTAGGTTCTTAATACTTTGGGAAATGTTGAAAATGTTGCCTTCAAATTTATCTGAGTTTCTTCCTCTGCAGGTTCCGGACTTTGCTATCACAGACTTGTCTTCGGAATCGGACGAGATACCAGATATCTTGGCTTTGGATGAGGAAGGGCAACAAGATTATTCGCGCGCAAATGGTCCAATCACCACAGGCCAAAGAGCTGAATAAACACCAAGCACAAAAAACCAAAAACTAATACTTTTGATTCAATAAATAATTGTTCATACCCATTCCCCCCCCCAACATTATCATCCTGCTTTTTGGAGTGGAGTTACTTAGCTCTTGGGGAGTATTGGAATTGTTTGTATCAATTTTGCTTCATTTAGATCGATCAAAACTCTGACCTTGTGAAAAAATATTATGGAACGCACATTAGCGTAACCTATTAGCATGGAGGAGTGGACTGTTTTTGTCCTCCGTGTCAGATAAATGTATTCAACTGGTCAACAATATCCATTTAAGTCTGTATCAGAATTTGGACAGCAGTTGCTTCTGAAACCACATCTCTGCCGCTTTGACATGGAATCCTGTCTGAAAGAAGATTTCCCGATTTCAATTTCAGTTCCTCTGTAAATACTTCTGTGTTTCTCCATCTACATCCTTACCTGCCAGGAAGAAAAAAAATTCAACCATTTCTCGTCCCTTTCTGTTTCCCTGTGATGTATCTGCATGGCTCTGTTCCAAATGTTTAAACAGGTGCGCTTTGAGTTCTAATGCAACGGATGAGCTCAGTGCTTCTTGCTTTTCTAAGATGATGATGCTCCAGCAAATTGCAACTCATTTTCTCAGTAAGGTGATAAACCTGTGTCTGGGTTCAACCATTTTAGACTATGGGAAAAGGACCAAATCTTTGCATGTAGAAACCTTAGCACATCACAGAGTAGGTTGAACTAGGACCATCCTTCCTGATATCTAATTTTGTTTTTCTGTGGAAGAGCAGTCATGTGAGCTCTCCACTTGCAGCCAGAAGTGGTACAGCCCAGGGACAGGTTCATCACCTCAGTAAGAATTAGGCTTTGCAGGAGGGGAACTTGTGCTCCTTTCTGATGTTTTGGACCACATCTCCCATCATCACTCCATTGGTCAGGCTGGCTGAGGCTGATGGGAGTCAGGAATCGCAGGTTTCGCCATCACTGCTTCAGAACGTCCGGAGCAGGGGTCGGCAACCTAAGGCCCATAGGCCACAAGCGGCCCACGGGGGTCGTTTAACCGGCCCCCGAACTGTCCCTGAACAGAGCCGCCCAGTCAGCGAGTCCCCCCCCTCTGTTGCGCTAAACCGGTGCAGTGCAGTGCGGGGACTTGCTTCTGCTGCGCTGGAAATTGCGTCCGTGCATGCACAGATGCCGAAAATTGCATCTGTGCAAACGCCAGAAATTGCGTCTGTGCAGACGCAGACTCCGGAAATTCTGGGTGCGCACACTCATGTGCAAACCGGCCCACGGAGTGATCTCCGCTGGAGTGAACTGGTCAAGGCAAGGTAAACCTTGCCAACCCCTGGTCTGGGGTCTAACCAGGACAACCCCCTAGAGTAAAACAGAGCCAAATGCAGGTTTAGGAGATACAAACTGGGGGACTTCTGACAGGGTTCAAAAAAGGAAAGACGTGTGGTGAAATGCAAGTGAAAAATGATACGAACGAGTTGGAGTTGGAGAAAGCTCGCCCTGAAGTGATGTTCCTGCGCAATCCACACTTGTTTTTAGCAGGGTTTGTGCAGTTCCAGTGGTTTGCCGTCAAACAGATCCGGCATTTCTTGACGCAAATCGGAAGAGTCAGAGGAAGCTCAAAACAAGCTAGAAATGCAGAATCAGAAGTACTTGACGAAATGCTGCTGTTGAAAGGCTACATACGCCGTGTTTTGGTTCAGACACACCTTTAATATCGCTGGCAGTTTTGGGTTTCCTCCCGCCCCGTTTTTTAATTATGGGTTTATGAGGGTTTCCTATGGTGCTAATTTTTATAGGTTAGGTCGACAGATCTGAATTAAAGAGATAATTTGACACTCTCTGTAGCATGAAGTGGACAACCCCCCCCCACACGCTTCAGTTATGCATTATAAGAGATAACATGGAAGTTTTAAGCACTAGTCACTGAAATGCCTTGGAAATAAAGTTTAAAATTATATAATCTGATGGCTGCTGATGTTTTGCTTCTCCTTTTTATTGCTTTTAATGTGACCTCTAAAACCTTAGAAATTCATGATTTCTGTAGCTGCAACTGGAAAAAACCAACTTTTTCCGAGATAAAGGGTTATCACATTTTGATGGGATAAGAATATGATTTCTTATGTTGTCTTACGTCTGTGACTAAGTTGAGTTATATAAAAAAGCACACAAGATCACCACTTATCCCACAGTCAGATGTCTTCCATGAAAAATAAAATTTGCATCTACTACTTTTAGTTACGCTTAAGATACTTTTTAAAAAACACACACACACCAAAGAAGTAATTGTTGCTTCTGTAAGGGCGCGACTGAGTTGGCAAAAACCGTTCAAATGTCATTTGTTTTGTAGCACGAGAATATCTCAAATAAAAGCTGATTTTGAAAAAAATTAGCTAGTTATGCTTCTTGCTGGAACTGCAAGCCCACTGTGGGAGGGCCCTGTAAAAAAGTCTGGAAAGGACCCCCCACCATGAGGAAGCTCACAGCTTTTCCCGTGGTACTACTTGCGCTGCACTCTGTCAGTTCGAGCGGGGAGTGTGGGCAGCAGCAAGGCAGAGCGAGCAAGAGAAAACTGTAGCTGCTCTCGGTTCCTCTCATTTGTTCTCTCTCTCTGGGTGCTGTGCAAAGAGGAATGGCCCCACAGTGCTACCTAGAGAAATCACAAGTAGCCACTTCTGCCCCCTTCCCTCTGTCTAGGGCAGGGTATTGAGGTCCAGCTCCGAGGGCCTTCTGGCGGTTCCCTCACCGCGAGAAGCAAAGCTACAGGGAACCAGGCGGAGGGCCTTCTTGGTGGTGGCACCCGCCCTGTGGAACACCCTCCCACCAGATGTCAAGGAAATAAACAACTATCTGACTTTCAGAAGACATCTGAAGGCAGCCCTGTTTAGGGAAGTTTTTAATGTGTGATATTTTAATGTATTTTTAATCTTTGTTGGAAGCCGCCCAGAGTGGCTGGGGAAACCCAGCCAGATGGGCAGGGTACAAATAATAAATTATTAGTATTATTATTATTATTATTATTCGTGGTCACGAAAGAGAAGCAGCTGGCTCTTCCTCACCTGGAACTATTGTGGGGAATTTGGCCATATGGAAAGAAAAGTGCAGGACACGTTAGAACTTATTTTAAGTAGTTTAACGTTCGCTGAAAACAAAACACCTGGATTCAAAACGGAAAGCCATTACAGTGAACAAAAAAACAACAACATTCATTTTTGAGTCCTCTTGTTTTCATAAACCAGAAGCAAAGTTTGGCAAGGGAGCAGCTATGAGACTGGAGGAACACAGATGCTCTTCGTTCCAAGGATGGTTTCTCACTCTAAATCAAGCCGTGGCAACACAGGAAGAATAAGGTTTCCAAAGGCAGAGTCCTGGGTTATGAAGTATCCTGAGGAATGTGCATGAGCATGCTGCGAAAGGAACAACATAACTGTTTGAAACTGACACCTTTTCAATGGAAGCCAAGTCTCTCCACCGTCATGCAAGCATGAGCAAATGCTTAAGAACATCAGATTTGGGAGGAGTATCTGTTCTTTGCCACATTTCAGTCCTGCTAATAGTTCAGTTGCTTTGACCCAGGTGTGGGGAACCTCTGGCCCTCCAGATGTTGCCGAACTGCAAATGTCAAGTGTATTACTTTTGCCCAAGAGCTGGAGAAGTCATCTCTCCAGAGACACTGTATCAAGTGGAGGTTTGGGAGTCTATGCCATAACGTCAACCAGTAACAGAGGATGCGTTTCCATAAAGTATTTTCTAAGGATGCAATATTTAATTCCAGGCGGATAGCAGAGTTGCTTACACACTGGGGTAATTTTAGCAGCCGTCTCAAAAAACTGGTTTTGAATTACTTCCAGAGGGGTTAAATTTACAGTGGCCCCCCCATATTGAGACCGCGTAGTGAGATTATACAGAATGTAACATGACCAAAGCCACTTCCCAAATCAGAAGATGCTCTCAGAATTTTGAACTTTGTCATCGTTATGCAATTCTTAAGCTTCTGTGATGAATGCGCGTGAGCTCTCGTCCCCAACGTCTGAGGTGGGTGCAGGGGTGGGGGGTTCTTAGGAGCTATAGTCTCCAAGGCACCAAAACAAAAAGGCCCAAGGAAACTTGCAAAACGGCCAGTTTGGCTATGCTTTGGTCAGGACAACTCACCTGTAGAGCAGCCTTCTGCTGTGCAGCGATGTGCTGTAGTTCTGCATGATCACGGAAATCCTTGTTAAGGGAAGATCTGGCGAGAGAGATGCTGCGGGCAATGGTAAGAAATGGACATGTCACACAAATGCAGGGAAGGTAGCCACCAGCACAGTATCAAGGCAGAGACTTGTCATGGCCAGGGTGGGTATTTCAGAGTCAAGATGTTCCATGTTATTACTTGTTAATTTTGGGCAAATCTGACATGCAAAGTGAGTAATTTGCATGTGCCAGACAGTGTTAGAAACTCAAGATATATAAGCTAGGCACAAAATGACTCCTTCAACCAAGGTTACAGTCGCCCAACAGAATGTTTGGGGCAAGACAGCTCTGACATCTTGTTTCTCAAATGATGGACTGACTGTGATTGAGTCTCAGTTAAATACCTGGCTAGTTCAGATGAAAATCTTGAGCTAGGTTAAGAGTTTTGAGAGCTTAAAGAAGAAAAGTCACTTGATTCAGGGACAGTCCACATATATATTGGCCTATTCCTGCTTCTTTTTCTTAAGGGTGACACGGGCCATTCATAACATAGGGCTATTCTTCATAACTGTGAGCAGGGCATTGGGGTGGGAGAAGTGAAGACAAGCTACAACAATTCACTACACTGGACCCTCTGGATACAAATTAAATTCATTCTGGGGGTCCGTACTTAACCTGAAAAGTCCGTAACTGGAGGTGCTGCCTTCTGCGCCTGCGTGCGTGGCGAAACCCGGAAGTTTGCACTTCTGGGTTTGCCGCATTCGCAACCCAAAAGTTACGTATCCAGAGCGGCACGTAACTCGAGGGTTCACTGTATAATGTTGTTCTCGGCTCCTGCTCAGGCTGCACAGAAAAAGCATTTTGGTTCCTGAAATTCATTCTGATTGTGCAGATAAAATGTAACAGTTAAGAAATCTACAGGATGGGGTATTATTAGTGTGTGAAAACAGTCCAGACCCAAGGATCCCCACAGGCAGGCACCTGCACATGGCGGAGATGTCAGGCGTCATCCTGGCACCCGGGCATTTTCACTGGGCTGCAAGTGGCCAACAGTCAGGTGCAAAATGCCCCTGGCTAATTTTGAACGCTGGTCCCAGAAGGACATTTCTGCTCAGGAAACATTCACTCCAGCAATGGCAGGTTAAACCAAATAGGAAGGAAACCCAAGTGTAAGTCAAAAGGAGGTCAACCGCAAGGCATGCAGTAGAAGAAAAAGGAGCCCCAGCACATTTTGCTCTCTCACCGGCGCCACCCAATAACTTGCCTAAGTGGTACCTGTATAAAACAGCGCTACTAACCAGGGGTCCATAGTCTTCATGATGGGGAGCTCATATGTTTGGTAGAGTGGCTGCAGAACTCTGTATGCAGGAAAAGAGTTTCCCATTGAGATTGCGCTGAGACAACGTCTCTTCGTAGCACAACAAGTTACAGTACACGGAAATACTACTACTACTACTACTCCACCATGAGCAATAAATCAAGTTCTATGCTAAACACATGGAAGAGGGTTTTGTTTTGTTTTGTTTTTAATTCAAGGGCAGCTTTACATTCCAGCGTATTCATAGAAATCTTGAATCTTAATATGAAAACTGTGATAAGGTTCAAGACGGGGGAAGTGGAATTTTGGTGAAGAAGTGGGCGAAAATACAATACATTAAAAATTTAACCTTTTTTTTTTTAAAGGTGAACTGAAAAATTCCCTCTCCAGAGGGAATGAGCAAAGATGGAAACTCCTTTGTAGCTGGCTGCTTGGAACAATCGGCACACAACCCTGATTGTTATGAACTGTGTCCATTAGAACAGGGGTCAGCAAACTCTTTCAGCAGGTCTGTCCCTCAGACCTTGTGGGGGGCTGGAATATATTTTGAAAAAATAAAATAAAAATGAATGAATTCCTATGCCCCACAAATAACCCAAAGGTGCATTTTAAATAAAAAGACATATTCTACTCATGTAAAAACACGCTGGTTCCCGGACCGTCTGCGGGCCGGATTTAGAAGGTGATTGGGCCAGATCCGGCCCCCGGTCCTTAGTTTGCCTACCCATGCGTTAGAAGCAAGTGTTGCTGATAAGTCTGCTCACTGTCTTGGGTGGGCGGCATTGTGGCTGGCATCCAGGCCCTTGTAGCGGCCTGGCTAGGTGGCAGGAGATTGTCTCCCCCTCCAAGCCAGCCCCAGCTGTGTCACCCCGCCTGGCAAATCTATGCTGGCTGTGGGTAAACTGCAGCACGGCCGGGGGTTTCTCTCTCTTGCCTCCATGCCGGAACCGCTCGGACCTGCAAGGACCTTTGTTTAATGGAGGGGAGGCTGTAGCCTCCGCCTGCCCCTCCTCAATAAGGGTATCCAGCTAAAGGGATCCGGAGGCGTGGATTCTATTCAAAGTGTGGGCATGGGCTAGGGCAGGGGTTAGAAAACTTTTTCAGCAGGGGGCCGGTCCACTGTCCCTTAGACCTTGTGGGGGGCCGGACAATTTTTTTGGGGGGTGGGGGATGAACGAATTCCTAACACCAGGCAGGCCTCACAAACAACCCAGAGATGCATTTTGAATAAAAGGACACATTCTACTCATGTAAAAACAAGCTCATTCCCGGACTGTCTGCGGGCCGGATTTAGAAGGTGATTGGCCCAGATCCTGCCCCTGGGCCTTAGTTTGCCTACCACTAACCCAACGGGGTGCCCCTATTTAATGTAAGTCATAGGGCTCCCCCTTTTGGTGGTTTGCCCTTAGTTAGACTCCCTGCAGGCAGGCGGGTGTCAAGATATAGCCTAAGCCAAACCGCTCACACCTGTAACCAATAAAGTTGTGGCCTGTTTTAGCCCATAATCCAAAACACTCACGTTGGGGTGTTGATTAATCAGTGGGGAACTACAGGGCATGGGGCCTTGGCACGCAAGAGAAAGCGTCAACTGAAACCCAAGTGAAACATAAAGGCAGGTCTCTAAACTTACTGTACCTGGCTCCAGGGTGATTCGTGGAAGACTGGTTTTGCATCAGCAGCTTCCTCTTCTCCTTATCTAGCTCTGCCAAAATCGCAACCCTGTTTTTATTCTGAAACCCTGGCAGGAGTGAGAAAAATGGAAAAGTCTGTGCACTATTTCCTTGAACCACCCTGCAGCTGCACTGGCTTCAAGCTATCCAAAGTGAGTGATAAGGAGTACAGTCGTACCTTGGTTCTCAAACAGAATGCGGTCCGGGGGTCCGTTCGACTCCCGGAAATGTTCGAAAACCAAGGTGTGGCTTCCGATTGACTACACGAGTGTCCTGCAGCCAATCGGAAGCCAGGCCGGATGGTGGGCTTCCAAAAATCATTTAAAAACACTCACTTCCGGGTTTTGATCATTCGGGAGCCGATTTGTTCGACAACTAAGGCGTTCGACTACCAACGAACCACTGTACTCGATTTGAAGGATTTGCAAGTGAAAAAACTATTGGGAAAGGTTTTCCAAGATGAGAGGAGATGGCTTTGGGATTGTTCTGTGTACTCCAATGAAGTCTCGGGGAATATTTCCTAAATTTTGAAGGGTGAAGGATTTTTGTGGAGTGCGTGTCCGCTATGTGTGTGCACCTTAAAATTTTATTATAACGTAACCATGCAGACAGAGGCGAACATTACCAGACGTAACATTTACCTTGCCCAGAAGGGTTAGATGCCATCTTGCTAGTTTCCGCCTTAATTGGCTATAACGTAGTTATGGGATGAGCTACCAAAAAGAATATAAATGAACATGTGAACATAAAAGGCTCACTACTAATACAATTGTACATTAATATTCAGATTGCAAGATGCAATAACAACACATTTTTCAAAATGGTTGTGAATATGCAGAGTAGCAGGTTTGCTATACGCAAAGAGGGCGTTAACTGGGGGCACCTATTGGGTACATGTGACCCCCTTATTGGAACAACGACACTTGGTTTGGATTGGTTTTCCAGGGACAGTCCTGGATTTACAGAAGCTGCCCTGCATTCTAATCCCGGAATGTCCCGCAAAACCATCGGACATCCCTACCGTATTTTCCGGCGTATAAGACGACTGGGCGTATAAGACGACCCCCAACTTTTCCAGTTAAAATATAGAGTTTGAGATATACTCGACCGCAGATTCTCCACCTGGCGTATAAGACGACCCCCGACTTTTGAGAAGATTTTCATGGATTAAATAGTAGCCTTATACGCCAGAATATACAGTATTTTCCTCGGGAAAATACTGGAGGGTATGGAATTATCCCGTCATCTGGAGGCAACAGCCCTGCATATGAAAGTTTTTTTGTTTAATGTTTTATTATGTTTTTATATATGTTGGAAGCAGCCCAGAGTGGCTGGGGCAGCCCAGTCGGATGGACGAGGTATAAATAATAAAAGTATTGTTAGGGAATAGGACGTCCCTCTTTTCATTGGAGAAATGTTGGAGGGTATTTCATTCCATGGTTCACTTTTCGGACTACAACTCCCATCAGCGCCAGCAACCGATGGAAGAAGCTGTAGTGCCAGCCGTCTTGCAAGGGCGCCTGGCGGTCGGAGGCTGCGCTAGGGAATCCGCGAAGGGAAATCTTACAGTTGGCATTGTGGTTGCTCCTTTCGCTCACCTCCAGCAGGTCGGCGGAGTCCCTAAGTGAAAGCATAAAAAATAAACAGCTCAGAGCACCTGGTGATGGACCCAGTCCCCATTCACTTACATCAGGGGTCGGCAACTTCTGGCCCATGGGCCAGATGCGGCCCACGGAGACCGTTTAACAGGCCCACGAGCTGCCTGCTCGGCAAGTCCCCCACACGCTGCCCTAAAGCAGCGCAGCGCGGCGACTCGCAGAGTGGTGCCAGAAATGGAGTCTGCACATGTCTGCAACATTAGAAATCGCACCTGCGCATTTCTAGCGTCGCGCTGCGCATGTCCGGTCTGCAGAGGGTCGTCCGTAGGAATGATCCAGCCCATGGCCGGAAAACCTTGCCCTTGCAGGTGGAATGCTCCCTGTTTCTCTCACGCCACCCCCCTTTAGCTGCCCAGATGGACTCTGCCACCCCCCTTTGGCTGCAAAAATGGATTCTCCTGCCCCCCCCTGGCTGTTCACATGGGCTCTCCCCAACTTCTTTTGGCTGCCAATGTGAACTTCCCCTGCTTCTCTTTCATTGGACAAGGGGACTCTGCCTCCCCCTCTTTGGCTGTCCAGGTGGGCTCTCCCAAACCCCCTTTGGATCTACAGATAAGACTCTGCCGCTCCCCCTTTGGCTGTACAAATGGATTCTCCCGCCCCCCCTTTGGCTGTTCACGTGGGCTTTCCCAAACTTCTTTTGGCTGCCCAGGTGGACTCCCCCGCTCCTCTTTCGTTGGGCGAATGGACTCTCCCGCCCCTCCCCCCTTTGGCTGCCCAGATGGACTCTTCCTCCCCGGCTTTAGGGTCTGCTCGCTCACCTGCTCCTGACTTCATGGTCACACGGGGCGGGGCCAGGAAGCAAGCCCCGCCTTCGCTTCCCCGACCACCCAGAAAAGGGTAGAGTGACACGCAGCGTACAGCTTCCGGGATGAGCTGGAGCTTCCGCTTGGCGAAGGCTTAGCCAGCTGGGTCTCCAGGGGCAGGGAGTTCCAAAGGGCCGGCGCCGCCCAAAGAGGAAGCGGGGATTCTGCAGCGCCGCCTGCGAAAGTATTAGCATTCCAACTGTCTCTTCACTGGTCATCGTCTAAAAACCCCCCACCTTTGTTATTCTCATGCTATATATATCATGATTCTCAGGGATGCCCTCAGCTGAGATTTCTGCCTTGTAGCGGGTGGGACGAAATGGCCCGTGAGGGTCCCTTCCAACTGCAGAATCCTGCGATTCTACACCCCACTGTCTTGGGCCCCCCCATAAAAAATTAAAGAAAAAAAACCCACCTGGATGTACATTTCCAAAATATAAGATAAAAAACAAATAAAATAAAACCTACATACAGCAACAGTGTTTTGTGTTGTGTAGGCTCCTATGATGTAAGTCATGGGCCCCGCCTGCTGGCCTGCTCCCTAAAACATCACTGGTTTGCTCCTTTCATAATTATTAGTTTGCATCAGATATTTACACCTATTATTATTTCATGTTATAGCAAATTTCTAGAGACTAGATTATGAGTCTTTGTAAATTGTGTTTCTAAAGCAACTTTTGTTCTTGCCAAATGACAATGCATTTGCATTATTAAGTTACAGGTAGGTAGCCGTGTTGGTCTGCCATAGTCAAAACAAAATAAAAAAATCAAAAAATCCTTCCAGTAGCACCTTAGAGACCAACTAAGTTTGTTCTTGGTATGAGCTTTCGTGTGCATGCACACTTCTTCAGATACCAAGAACAAACTTAGTTGGTCTCTAAGGTGCTACTGGAAGGATTTTTTTAATTTTTTTTGCATTATTAAGGTTGTTATGAATAAAACATTTTAGGTTAGAGCTTAATAATTATTTCACTATTAATATACTCCTTCTTAACTGTATTTCATTATTAATATACTTCTTAATTGCATTTCACTATTAATGTGCTGCTTCTTAATTGGATTTCAGTTCAACAATTACTTTGATAAAATACATATTTTGTTATGTGCAAATAGCTACCTAGGTCCATAAAGGTAAAGGATTCCTGACCGTTAGGTCCAGTTGCGGACGACTCTGGGGTTGCGGCGCTCATCTCACTTTACTGGCTGAGGGAGCCGGTGTACAGCTTCCAGGTCATGTGCATAGCTGTCAACTTTTCCCCTTATTTAAGGGAAATTCCCTTATTCCAAATAGGATTCCTCGCAAGAAAAGGGAAATGTTGACAGCTATGGCTTATGTGGCCAGCATGACTAAACCACTTCTGGAGAACCAGAGCAGCGCACGGAAATGCTGTTTACCTTCCCGCCGGAGTGGTACCTATTTATCTACTTGCACTTTGACGTGCTTTCGAACTGCTAGGTGGGCAGGAGCAGGGACCGAGCAACGGGAGCTCACCCCGTGCAGGGATTCGAACCGCCGACCTTCTGATCAGCAAGCCCTAGGCTCTGTGGTTTAACCCACTGCGCCACCCGCATCTCATGCATTAGGTCCATAAATGGCCATATAGCCTATATTCAACACAAAAACACAGCGACCATTTGTTGTTGACAAAGGACAGCTGGACGTATCAAGGGCCCCATTACCTTCAGGAGCCGAGGGCCTCATCAAACCTAAATCCCCACCCCTTATTTTATGGGGGTGGCGGCCCCCACCCCTTATTTTATGGGGGTGGCGGTGGAAGGGAACTCAGCCCCTAGGAGCAGGGCTCCTGTGCTGGCCACGTAGTCCTTGCAAGGATGAAGGCAGGACCACACAAGAAGCAAGATTCAGGTGCATTGAAAGCACGAGGGGGCGGGATTTCCCCCTCCGCTGCTAAGGTGCAGCTTCCGCTTTCCGCCTGCGGGGTTAAGAGCCCCTCTACCTGTTCGTAGCTCTACGCCGGCGCGCCTCGGGTACGTATTTGTATCCGGCGAGCGCTGCATGCCGGGAACGGGAAGCCGGACTTTCCCCATTGGCTGGATCCGCGCAGGCTCTTCTGTGATAGGCTGGCGCGCGCCTCGTCCCCGCTCCCGGTTTTCTTTTTTGGCGGTTTGAGCCTCAATGGCGGCGCGTGAGGGCGAGGCGGCGGCGGCGGCGGCTGAAGAAGAGAGGAGCCTCGGGAAGGGCTTGGCGAAGGCGGGGCCCTCGAGGAAGAGCCGAGCGGCGATGCGGAGGGTACCTGCTCGTGGGAAAGAAAGACACGTGTCGGCCATGAGCGCAACGCAGCAGCTCTCGGCTCCTCCCGCCTGGGAGAAAGAGCACCTCTGGCTCTTCCTTCTGGCGCTGGGCTTCGACCCGGCAAAAGCCGCCGCCGGGAGGGCCTCCGCGCATCCCTGCCTGGGCGTGTGAGTGGGCCTTTTTATTCTTAATTTTTACTGAATTTTACAATTTCATATTCCACACAGTCACGTAGAAATCCCAACCCCCTCCCTCAACTACCCCTTCTGGTTCTTTAAATACTTGTTTCTCCTGCCTTTTTTATTCTACTCTAATTTTGTAATCTTTTATCAATAATAATAATAATAATAATAATAAATTTATTATTTATATCCTCCCCAGCCACTTCCAACAGAATGTTAAAATGCAACAATCTATTAAAATTAAAAGCTCCCCTATCTAAATATTATTGCATTCTTAACAATTTTTGTACCACATCTCCCAAACCAAATCTTACATTTTATTGTTTTCCCAATTGTTGCATCTTAGCTTTTATATTTTAATTGTAAGTGTTTACTCAGATCCTGCTAGCGAGGCCACTTCTTTACAGTATTTCTGTAAATACAACATAAATGGTTCCCAATCCTTTTAAAAAGTCTCTGCTGTCCTTATCTCTTAATTTTCCAGTTAGCTTTGCCATTTCAGCCAAGTCCTTTTTTTTTAAAAAAACTGACCTTTCTTTAATGCCTCGTTTCCCAAACTTGGGTCACTGGCTGTTTTTTGGACTACAATTCCCATCTTCTGCAGCTGGCAGGGCCAGTGGTCAGGGATGCTTACGGGGCTTGTAGGCGCTTCAAGGTTTTTAAGCAGAGGTTGGGTGGTCCTCTGCCATGGATGCTTCAACTGAGGTTCCTGCATTGCAGTGGGTTGGACTAGATGACCCCCGGGGGTCCCTTCCAATTCCACGACTCTGTGACTGCATTATGGGAATTGTAGTTCAAAAACAGCTGGAGACCCACTGGTTTAATGGGTGTATATCTCACACAAGATCCTAGAAGCAGCAGTGCTGGTTTCAGTGGGGGTTAAAATGCTATGGGGATTTATTCAACCCCTGGCACGCTCTGGTCCATGGGATCATGAAGAGCCAGACACGGC
Source organism: Lacerta viridis (assembly GCA_900245905.1). Taxonomy (NCBI): domain Eukaryota; kingdom Metazoa; phylum Chordata; class Lepidosauria; order Squamata; family Lacertidae; genus Lacerta; species Lacerta viridis. The sequence continues at coordinate 205,425 of OFHU01004475.1, read as the reverse complement.
TAAACGACGAAACAACAGCATTATTTATGGTGGGTTGTTGTTATTATTTTTTAAAAAGGATAAGATAACGTCTTTAAAATGAAGTACTTGTGTGCCTTAAGCACACCTTTGGCGGGCAAACATCAGCAGGTGAAGTGGTTCCTGTCACTGCACCTATTCTCTCCCTTTATATTAAAAAAGAACTTCCACGTTCACGCGAATTGTATTTACCGACACTAAAATGGGTCATGGGAAAGAATTAATAGTGCAGGACTGTGGCCTTGTAGCACTCCTGTAAATTTTAAATGTGCTATTATAAGAGGGGAAAGAAAGCATGGTTGGATGTTAATCTCATTTCTTGCTCCAAAAAACAATGACCTGCTTCTCTATAAATCTTATTATTTTGTGAGCTGCTATCACTGCATTGAGCAAAAAATCATGCATTGCGTCTCCGCCTGTCATGAAGGGCCCTCTAAGGGAGGAAAGGAGGCAATCCTGGTGGGGGCTGAGGTTTGCATGGGGCAATTTTTTTCTTTACAAGGACATTTCTGGTTTTCATAATTTTTATTACTATTCTTTTTTTAGGAACATGTTTGATAAACCGAACAAAGATGCATTTAGTATTGTTGTGCACTTCCTGTTTTCCAACGTGGACCAGTCTCGTTGTAATGAGATTTTCAGGTGTGTGTCATTTCTCATTAACTTCATTTAAAGGATGCTTTATTACTCAATAGCTTTTTCTTACTGACAAAATTATGAACAGGGATCCACAACTTCTGAGTGGCCTTACAAGCCATATCGAAAATTGTGGCCACCAGAACGTAGCTGGTCCCTGCAAGGCAGCGCCTTATCACCCTTTCCTGCAGAAAAGGGTAACAGGGTGCTTGCCAGTTTGATAGCTGTGTGGCCAAGGGCCCAGCAGCTATGCAGCCCACAATTGCTAGTAGCAGCCTTCCTCTGGGGAGAAATTGTACATTGCTATCCCTTTGTGGGACTGACGTATTGCTCCCCATTCAAAGAAAATAGTGTAATATCCAGCCCACAAGTAGTAGAGGTCTAGTCTTACTGCAGAGGAGATAACCATAATGTTTGTTTCTACTCCTCCTCTGCCCACCAAAAGGATGGATATTGTGCACAAGGTAGAGGGAAGAATTCCTGTGGATGTGGTTAACAAAATTAGAGAAATGTGTAGGTACTACTTGTTAATTTAACGTCCTTTCCTCCATTTCTTCACATCATTTCTTGAGATTTTAAGCTTGCTGCTGCTGCTGCTGCTGCTGCTCTCTCTGTGCCTTTGTTTGAGAGAAAAAAAACTAGCTAACAAGGGACTTGCAGCACATTATCTGGAGACTATTTAGTTGCAACTGCTGCAAGATCTTCTTTGTGGTGTTGGGGTCGCAAGGTGCTGGAAACTGATAGCGACGAGCAACAGAACTTTCCCCCAGTTGATGTCACGAATAGTATCTTTGTAACAATATAGTATTCAGTGTTTGGAATATACAATTACACAATTTATTTGTTGTAAAACATGGCAGTGCATTTAACAGTGCAATCTTGCAGATGTGTTTTCAGAAGTAAGGGCTTCTATGTTAAGTAATACTTGTACTAAGGAAAGTATATAAAAGCAAGAGATCAGTTCGTTAAAATAAATTATTCTGAAAGGTCAAATACCTGCTGGGGTAAGACGCATGTGCCAGAATTTTCTGTTCTGACAAGTGAATTAGGTGATAAACTTTACTAATTGTCATAGTAAGCTCAGTTTCAAAAGATGCAGATGCAGGAAGCCAGTTGCTAGGTAAGATGATATGTGTTCAGTTACTTATGCTAATGCCAGTTTATTGTAGCAAGCAGGAATTCCAGCTTAAACAAGGCTGTGGGCATTCAGGATGGAACTTGATCTCTTTCTATCTGCTTTGTTTTTGCAGTCATTCAGTTCTAACTATCTACAAAAACAATGGATAGTGATTTATTTCCAAACTAAACATGTAGATAGGCTTTTGGAGACAAAATGACTGGCTGGGTGGGAAAACAAAAAAACCTAAGAAAGTGAGGGAGGAAATTCCAGCCAAAAGCTGTAGAATAAATCTCTAGTTAAAAACAGAATTTGAAAAAACCCAAGCTATATCAAATTTAAACTCTATGGATATTTTGCAGATAATATATTCGTTGATCAATTCATGTACTGTAGTATTATTGTGTTATCATAGTGCTACTAGACTGCATAGCTAGCTAGTAGAAACTAATGCCTGGTAATTAAACCAGCTATATTTTGTCAACTCCTGCTTAACTATGTGGCAAAAGCTGAAGAGAAAGCAGGCCAAATAGACTTCCTAAGGCAGGAAGTTTCACAGTTTAGGTGCTGCTACAGCGCCCTAGGAGAGGTGCTTAAAGGAAAAGGTAAAGGGATCCCTGACCATTAAGTTGCGGATGACTGGGGTTGTGGCGCTCATCTCGCTTTATTGGCTGAGGGAGCCGGCGTACAGCTTCCGGGTCATGTGGCCAGCATGACTAAGCCGCTTCTGGCGAACCAGAGCAGCGCACGGAAATGCCATTTACCTTCCCGCTGGAGCGGTACCTATTTATCTACTTGCACTTTGACGTGCTTTCGAACTGCTAGGTGGGCAGGAGCTGGGACCGAGCAACGGGAGCTCACCCCGTTGGGGATTCGAACCACCAATATTCTGATCGGCAAGCCCTAGGCTCTGTGGTTTAACCCACAGTGCCCCCCGCGTCCCTATCTACTTGCTTACCTCCTAGCTATTCGTCCTTCATTACTGATGGGACCTTAGGCAGCTTTATATGGGAGAAGATGCTCCTTTTGGTATTTTGGGTCCAAGTCATGTAGTGAGAGACTTGTATGTCAGCTTGTGTTTGGAAGTGAACTGGAAGCCTGTGCAGCTGTTGTAAAGTAGTCAGCACATGTTCTCTAGGGTGAACACACACCAAAACCCTTTGTTGACATATTCCATATCAACTGAAGCTTTCAAAGATTCTTCAAAGGTTGCCCATTTAGAACACATTGCTGTAATTGTAACATTCCTCTTCTTGTCTCCATCACTTGCCTATCATTTAGTAAAGGGGTTGACAACAGCGTACCTTCCAGAGGTTTTTGGACTTCACCTCCCATCAGCTTGCCCAGGGGGTTGGGTATGATTTAGTACTATCAGTGCCAGCCTGAAAATGGACTACAACTGTTGTCTATGCAAACTTCCACCCTAAGTGGGATACTTAGGTTTTTCTACAGTAAACATGCAACAATTTGTTAATGCAAACCCGAGAACACTGAGCCTTTTGTATTGCTATGTTATGTGAGAAATATATTTGATTCATTGAACATTTGTTGAAATTGACTTCTTTCCCTTCCCTGGGAATGGAAAGATTTTGTTTTCCTCTAACAGATAAAAAGGCAGACTCTGAATTCAGGAAACGTAGTTACGAATGGCTAAGAAGAATTTCAGTAAGTATTGGTAAGAATGAAAAAGGGGTTCACATATTTGCCCCATACATATTGGTGGTCTATGAGAATTCCTTTCAGACATTGTGTTGAGAGAGAGAGTTCTCTCATGCCCTATTCTCTGCACCATTTCACCTTTTCCAAGCTTTCATCATCTTGCAACAACACAAGTAGTTCAGGTTGCTTGTCAGCAAACGACAGAAACTGTTTGAAAGGAGAGCCAGAAAGGAGTGTGGACGAAGGTTCCTCCCTCCACTACTTGTTGCCAGCCCCAAAAGGAGCCTGTCAGTTTAAATTGTTGCTGTCCAGGATCAGAATATTGGTACCTCTCTTTAGTTTTTAGTTCTAAACAGGGCCATTTAAATATGGCTTTGCAATCCTATGGTTACAGCATGTGGGATTGAATTTAAAACACCCAGTGCCGACATGAAGATACATTTGATGAAGTCATGCTGGGTAGGATTCAGCACAACAGAAGCTATTGCTTGCTTCATTTGTTAGGAATATGAATAAACAGGCAGCCCTGTTCAGGGAAGTTTTTAATGTTTGATGCTTTATTGTGTTTTTGGGAGCCACCCAGATGGGCTGAATAATAATAATAATGATGTAACAAAATACCATAGTGATATCCAACAATAATAAAAAATGAAAATAAAACAAATAAAAACAGATAAAACTATTATCAGAGAAAAAATTGGATGTTTTCCATGCATCAACTCATGCTTTTGGGAAAGCGTGTAAAAATAAAAGTTGTTAGCGTCTGACAAAATGTGTCCAGTTTCAGAGCCTGTCTAACTTCCACAAAAATCCAGTTGTGATGCTACCAGTACACAGGTCGCTGTAACCAAGCTGTTCCTGTCCAGGAATGGCCATTGTTAGCACAGCAGTGATGTCTGGGAATCCCTGCTCATCCCAGAACAGCTGCCCGGGGGGGGGGCAGGGATGGCACTCTGGTTACTTTAACTGGTTTACAAATGGCAACAACAACATGCCATCATAGATGAGGCCTCCTAGGGGGCCTCCAGCGTTCTTACCTGTCTGATCCCCAAAGTAACCATGGGGTCTGGTTGGTGTGATGGAAGTGCTGTTCTTGTCCCACAGGTAACTCCTTTGGCCACTGGGCCACTTTGGGGGTCTGGACTTCACAGTCCTCTTCCTCTGCTGGCTGGGATTCCTGCATTTCAGAGGGTTGGACTAGATTACCCTTTGGGGTCCCTTCCAACTCTACAATTCCATGACCCCTCTTCCTCTCGATCTCTCTCTCTCTCGGCAGAGGAAGGAAGGTGTATTGTGAGCTATGGCTCAGGCACAATATTATTTATTACTTTATACACCACTTACATGTCATAATGGCTTCTAAGCAGCATACAGCTATAAAATCAATACATTCTTAATTATACAATAACAAATCCATTGGGGTACTCAACATCCTTAATTAAAATCTACAGCAAAACAATTAAAAATCATAACAAAACAAGACAATCAGAAGTTCAGTATTGGTGCAAGCCTCAGGAAATGGTGAAGCAAAGTATGCTGATTTGTCTAAGCTACTTGGTATTGATTTATTTGCTGATTGTATTAGTACTGCAAACAGATAGTAGCTAAAACTTAATCTAAGAGATAGAGTTGTCGGCTGCAGTTCACTTCCTCCATTCACTTTTTTATCCTTTTAATTCCCGAGGACGAATGTGGAAACAGCTTTCCTCCAGTCGTTGCATCTTTATTCCTTTCTCCCGGTGGCTCTAAGTTCATTCATCTAATGTACTGCTTCGCAAGATATGTCATAATGCAACATGTTAAAGTAGATTCTGCAGGTAAGCAATTATTTATTGGAAGGCTTTCTATTCCAAACGAGCTTTTTTAATAATGCGCACCAGGTGGAAAATAAATTGTAGGACAAGGAGTTGATCCTGGGTTTAAGGGCTCAGAAAACAGAATGCTTGAGAAACTTGCTTCTTCCATGTAGGTGCCGGCATACCCTATCCTCAAGCAGTGAACTCAAGACCTCCCGACTTGAACATTGCAGTTGCAAAATACCATGTAGCACGAAGCAGATTTTTACACAGTCTGCAAAAGGAAGACTTTTTGATTCAAGAATTGCAGAAAAAAGCACTGTAAGTAGAGTTTCTATAACGTGTAAGTTGTGGCGGTCTGAGTGATCCAAACAACCATATAGCTGAGATCAGGGGTCAGCAACCTTTTTCAGCAGGGGATCAGTCCACTGTCCCTCAGACCACGTGGTGGGCCGGACAGTATTTTTTTTTTTGGGGGGGGGGAAATGAACGAATTCCTGTGCCCCACAAATAACCTGAGATGCATTTTAAATAAAAGCACACATTCTACTCATGTGAAAACACGCTGATTCTCGGACCATCCGTGGGCCGGATTGAGAAGGCGATTGGGCCGCATCCGGCCCACGGGCCTTAGGTTGCCTACCCCTGGCTGAGATGGTTAGAGTTTGTTTTGTTTCTGTGCTGCCTTCCGGCCAAAAAAGGCCCTCACAAAGGGTAGCGCACAAATGCACAATTCAAATAAAAAATATGTATAAAACGTACAAAAATGTAAGACAAAATCTTAGCACTTCAAAAAAGACTAGAAGCCAAATAAATTCATGATCCTGCCAAAAGATATAGGGCAGTCTCTACAAAGATGTCAGGGAGAGTAGGAGGAAATCCCTAGGGAGCTAGAAAAGGCTTCTTGATTAAAACAAACAAAAACTTTTAGGGAGCTGTCATCTTAGAATTGCATATTACTAAAAAAGTAAACACATGAATTATGTGAAGCACATATTGGGGGTTTGGGGATTAAGGAAAAATGCTGTTTGCTCTTCACCAGCTGCTTTTGGGAGTATTGTACATTTAAGAATGTTTACCTGTGGCTATTGGCTTTTACTTCTCTGTTTGCAGGCATTTTAGTAAGCGAATTAGAGATTTAAAATTTGAAAATGCAGATCTGGACAAGCAGCTCCAAAAGTAAGTGCACCCTCTTAGCTTGCTTACATTTGAAAGTTTTCAGTTTAGAGTTTTTTGCCCTGGTTGTGGTGTTAACACATTTTCATTGCAACATAATAGCTGGCAGATATGAGAAGTGGGAGAAGGAAGTGTTTTGTGTTGACTTGTATGTGATACACTGTCATGCCTAATGCTCTCAATGGCTGCTGATTAGCTGTTAGCAAAATACACCAGAATATGTGAGCCAGCTTTTGCAGTAGCACAAATTGTACCGTTGGCTCACACTTTATGTGTTTTTCATTTTCTGGCTAGAATGGAGAAAGGCGTTAATCCAAGTCAGAACAACACAGCAGAGAGAGTTGAGAAGGTGAGGATCTTTGATCATGTAATTCCAGCTATCACCATCTGGTGCCCTGCCCCCCCCCCCCGACCAACATTTTACGCACATGCATATTTCTGCTTTCTCAAGGTATCTCATTTTCTCTCTCGTTTCCACCCCCCTCCCCTTTACTCCCAAAGGTTCGCTGTTTATGGACACAGATAACGGAAACACTTACACGTCTACAAAAAGAAATAGAAGTTGTAGATTCAGTTGTCAAAGGTCATATTGACCAGTACGTATTAGATGGCACAAGTGTCGCTATTAATGTTCCAAGGCCTCTACTTGAAAAAGTTGAAAAGGATATGCACCAAGTAAGTTTCTTTGCATCCTTGTTTTTGCTCCACTGTTTCTGTAGAAATGTTTGTTTTTTTCTCTTGTTTCGTTTAGTTGTCTGAAATTCATTGTCCCCTAGCTATTGTGATTAGCAACTTTGTTAAGACAAAATGTAGGGAAAGATCTGCAGTATAGTGAAGATGTAATCAGACTTAAATCAAAGAGCTCTGTTTTAAGAGTTTTACTTCTTGGAAGATCATTCTACCCCTACACTGAGTTGGGCTTACGTGAGCTAGGCTCTCCTTGCAGCTGACCGATCATTGGGTTGGACGAAGTTCCATGCACATAGCGACACCCTTCATGTGTAAAAAAGCAGGGGTGACTAACCCACAGATCGCATACTACCCCCAAGAGATTCCCCCCCCCCATTTAAATTGTTTGCCATGTAAATTTTTAAAGGAGTTGACTGATTGCTCCCAAGCATACACTAGCATGATGCCAAAAGTCTGTTTGTGCCCCTTCCTCAGTAGTCCCTTGGGAAATCACAGTTAAAATGCCTTCTTTTACTCTTCAGCCACTCCCTCTTTGACTTCCAGGCCCATGGCATAAAGAAACAATCCACAGCTCTGAATCTCAAGCCACAGGCACTCAGTTATCTCTTAAATCACGGTCTTCACTCCATTTGTCTTGCATGGCTAACTATCCCATTATAGTTACAGGTAGGTAGCCGTGTTGGTCTGCCATAGTCAAAACAAAATAAAAAATAATAAATCCTTCCAGTAGCACCTTAGAGACCAACGGTTTGTTCCTGGTATGAGCTTTCGTGTGCATGCAGACTTCTTCAGATACCTGTGCATGCACACTTCTTCAGGTATCTGAAGAAGTGTGCATGCACACGAAAGCTCATACCAAGAACAAACTTAGTTGGTCTCTAAGGTGCTACTGGAAGGAATTTTTTTATTTTTTATTTTTTTTGTTTTATCCCATTATATTTTGCTCAGTTTTCGAAAGAGGAATGAGGTGTTACGACACTGTATTTCTGTATTAATCAGTTCCTGCCCTTGTTTGCAACATTTTGCAGTTTCATGTAGGGAATGTCTATGAAGAAGGAAAACTAAACGTTTTAACGGTCGTCCACTTACTCAACAAAGCCCTGGAAATACTGAAGCATGAGCGCTGGCGCATTGACAAGAATGCACTAAAATTGGATCTCCAGTACATGGAAGGAAAGACCAAATACCAGAACGTTAATTTACAGGGTCTTAAGTCACTGAGGTGAGCTCAGTAGTCTGTGGCTTGCATATCCTACACACACAGCCCTTTTTCACATACTTGTGACATGAGTAAACAGACTTACTGGCCTGGCTTAGATGTAATGGTCTGGTAAACCATGATTTCCTGGATCTGGAACAAACTATGCCCTCTCTTCTGTTATCAACCTTAAGTCAATACTTCTATGGTTTATTAAGTCAGTTTCCTCATGATATCTGAACCAGGAAACTGCTTTAAGTAATCTCTACAAACCAGGAAAATTCCTGTTTTTTAAAAAAGATTTGCTTAAATCACAGTTTCCTGGTTTGGATGCCATGAGGAAAGTGTAGTTTAACAAACCCTGGAAGTATTAAGAAATGGAATAGAAAAGAGTGGGAAGCATACAAGCACATTTGTTTCTGGACTAGTTGATTGATCTGAACTTGGAGTACAAAATTCCATTCTCCCTGTATGTCTTGGTGTCCAGATTCTATTTTAAACAGAGGACCTGTACTCTTCACCTTCTGGTTTCGTTAACTTGCAGTTAGGTCATTTTAATTGCCTATTGGCGAATGTTCTGGCTTTTCAGGTCTATACTAGTATTTGTAGTCTAGTAACTTAACTTTTTAAGATACAAACTTACTTTTATGAGTACCAAATAGCTTCAGATTTTTGTAAATGAAAGTTGTATGTTGTGGTCTTGCAGTTTCTTTCTGCTTACTTTAATTATGGTTCACAACTAGACTAGCTAAGGCACAGCTGCTGTGTATTTATAGAAGAGACATTCACTTGATATAACTCATTCGTTCATGAAATCTCAGTTTGCTAGAATAAAATACTTTGTAGTAACTTATGTTGGTTATTCTTCAAATTCTTACAGGCAAAAATTAAAACATGAAGATTGTGTATCAATAAAACAGTCTATTTCTAAAAAACAGCAGGAATGGGATTTGAAATGGGAAAATTGCCTTGGCCAGTCACCTTTTCATTTATTTAAAAATCCAGATCATGTAAGTATCTGTTCAGGGAGAGTAAAAGGCTTGCATTGATTCTAAAAAATGTATGTTTTCAGCATAAAATTAATTGAAACAAATTGCCTGTAAAAATCCCAAATTGCCTGTAAAGTTCCTTTATTGTTATACTAATTGTTTAACTTGACCAACACACTTTTTGGTAGTGACGCTGGTAAAACCCTCAAGTATTTTGCAATGGGTTAATTCTCTTGATTTGAACCATCTTAAAGAGCCAAACTTATGACCCCTTAATTTTGTAAGGTTGTAAGATTTCAAATGTTTATTGAAATGGCAAAACTTAAGGGCAGCCTTCTAGATTTTGAAAAAGAGGATGTGTGGTTTTAAAATTTTGTAGGAATTTTAAGTTTTCTGGAATATTGATGATATAATATTACTCGGAGCTAAAATATTGTTTAACATAACCTTTTGAATGTCTTTCTTTTTTAAGGCACTTGACTTATTACCAGCCATGTCTCCCCTTTCTTTTTCTCCTGCTACCGAGGAAGCTTATAAAAGCAGTGTCTTCTGCCAGTACCCTGCATCAATTCCAGGTAAACCCCAAGAGCAGCTTTATCAATCCCGCCCTGAGATCCATAGCCTCAGAGCACGGGTAAGGGCTTTCGATGGCAGCAGCCTCAGACTTGTCCCACTTTGCATATTTATACCTTTGAAATTATCATCATTAGCCATAATTTTGTAATCATATTGATAACATATATTTAAATATATTTAAATAACAATATTTGAGGCGTGTAGTATTAGTCATTAGGGCAGGCATCCCCACACTGCCCTCCAGATGTTTTGGGACTACAACTCCCATCATCCCTAGCTAACAGGACGAGTGGTCGAGGATGATGGGAATTGTAGTGCCAAAACATCTGGAGAGCTGAGTTTGGGGATGCCTGCATTAGAGTATTCTAATCTAGTAAATATAACAGATGTGCACTACTTGAAAAGCCATGATTCTCTTTGTAAAAATGTATTTTTAGATTCTACCAAGAAGAAGAGTTTTCAGAAAACAGAATTTGAAATTGCTGGCAAAGCATCAAGATGTCAGGGTAGTTCAGCTGGTGTAATTGCAGACAGGTATGGCTTTAATATGTCCTAATCAGCAAGGTGTGTGTGTGTGTGTGGAATGTAACACAACTCTGAAAACTGGAGGAGCAGGTATTGTACAGGGATGAAGTACTTCTACACATCTCACCTCTTGTTTATGGTTCTGTGACCTTCTCATGGAAATACATGCCGTCTCACGTTTTCTTATCCAAGGAGGCACCCAGGCAGTATGGGGGTGGAGAAACAGTCATTTTTGCTTGGTTTCCCCTGCATTGGGAAGCTGCCCTCAAGTGAGGAGGATCCCACTTGTGCTGCTGCTGCTGCTCCTTTCAGACTTGGGAAGCAGCTCTGAAGAATGTCGTCCTGCCCCCCTTAAGCTATGCATGCTGCTCCCTGAAGTTCTTAGGGTTGAAATATCATTTGAGCTGCACATGCAATCTGCACGGGTCAATATTGACCCAGCTATATATGAGGCATACCTTCCAGCTCTTGTAGCCCTTCCTGTAGAGGACTGTAAATAGTTTATCCAAACAGGGGGAAATACCGTATTTTTCTGTACATAAGACTGGTTATTTTCTTAAAATATTGTGCTAAAAACCTGGGGTCGTCTTATACATGGATAGTGGAGAGGTGGGACGGGCGGTTGGTGGTTGCTGCGAGCAGGATATTGTCCGTGGCGTTTTTGCGGGTGATTTGTGGGTGCCGCAAGGTCTGGCTATTGGCTGCTGCGGCAATTGGGCAGGCGATTGGTGCTTGCTTTTGGCGAGCGTGCAAGCGATTGGCTGTTGGGTTCCTGCGGGTGAGCAATTTTCGGCACCCCCCGATATGTTCAACAAGTCTGGGCACCCCCCCCCGATAAAAAGATCAACGACTCTGGGCAGTCTCCCCCCATTTTCTCTATTTGGAGTCTCAAAAAAGAGGGGGTGTCTTATACACGGGGGGAAATATGGTACTTGCCATATGTAAAACACTGATTTTGCTTGAAGTTCTCTGTGTGGATTGCTTCCAGTTCGTAAACTGGTCTTCATCAGTTTGTGATTGTGTGGCGTGCAGTTGCGATTTGTGTGCAGGCTGCCTTTAAAAGCATTCTATGAAGTATATATTGCCAGGCACTTAATTCGTTGCATGTGTGTATATTATTGTTTGAGATTCATTTCTATACTTCTGGGAGGCTGATACTCAAATAGAGATAAAGCTCTACTCTAGTTGGCACTAGCTCTCCCTATAATAAAACTGCCTTTTGATGACCGGGACGAATTGAGGGAAATCGTAACGGACAGATACGAGGCATACAGCTGTTATTGACTGAATGAATTCAGAGCATCAACACTATGTATTTAGTAATATTTTTGCTTCTCCCCCCCCCCCCCAGGATGGCCGTGCCCTCTTCCAGTCTTGCCACAGCATCTGAAAATGAAACATGGGTATCTTCGGAAAAGGTAACCTAACTGTTCTTGAAGAGCTGAAGTGTCTACAAGGAGTTACAGAACTTGGAGTAAAGTCATAATTTGGCCTGGTTCTGTCTTTCCCAGTTTGTGGGTGGGAGTGATATCTACTTTTGGTGGGAGGAGAAGGGAGACAATATAGGCACCAAGAAGTAGTGCTTCTCTGGGTGTGATGGAGCACATAGACTATTTTGTGAGTGTTCCCTGCCTTCCACATGGTGTTGATCTGCTCCAAAAAAACGTTATTACTTCATAGAGAGGCCATTGCCTTGAAGATGCTGAACCTTATCCTAAGATTATTTTACTGGTTTTGACCTTTTAATGGCCTTGAGACCATATATGCCTGCCAGTAGACATGCATGAGAGGGCCTTTTCAGTGGTGCCCCTGTGCCTAAGGAATTATTTATCCTATGGCCTAAGAGATTTATAAATATTTCTAAGCAGTTCATTGGGTTTTTAAATAGTTGTCTTGATTTTCATTTATCTTTTTTGTATTTTATGTTGTGTACTATTTTTAGTTCTTTATTAGATTTCTTACCACCCGTTACAACAATAAAATACATGAAATTTATTAAACAAATGAAACAATTATAATGGGGAAACACAAAAGTGTAAAACAAAAACACTCCCGTTTATAAAACAATTCCCTATAATAAAAACAATTGCCAACTTGTGAGCTATCTTGTGAGGTTATTTACCCTGAAAGAGGGCCTAAAATCTTTAAAATTAAATGTCTAAAATGTGTATATTGTGCAAATGTGGCTTGGTTGCTGTGGCATCATAAAATCTTTCACCTGTTGAAGAAGACCAGCTGCAACAAGCTTTTCTGTAGTAACAGCCCAAATCCTGCTTCTCCCTTCTGAATAGGGGAATCCATATAATTTGGAAAACTGCAGCATTGTCTGTTGCAGTTAAATCTACCATGATGGTTAAGTTGTCAAAAATGACAGTCTGCATCTAAAACCGGTCCTTGAGCATTTGTGCAAATATTGCATCATTTCAGGGATCAGTTACTGAAACACCCAAGGCATCAGATCACTCTAGTTATCAACTCTTAAGATATAAAGGAAGAAATTCCAGACCTGCGACAGCAGTAAAGAAAAAACAAGCTGATACATTCAAAACGCCATCTTCTGTCAAAAGGGACGATCCTCTGAAGAAGGCACAAGAGCAACTGGCGGAACAGGTGAGAGACGTCCTTTAACGTGATTCAGCCAGAAAATTGCCACAAGGCAATCAGCTCTGCTTAGCTCAGGCATAGGCAAATTCCGGTCCATCAGATGTTTGGGACTACAATTCCCATCATCCCTAGCTAGCAGGACCAGTGGTCAGGAATGGTGGGAATTGTAGTCCCAAACATCTGGAGGGCCAATGTTTGCCTATGCCTGGCTTAGCTGGATTCAGTATTGAAAGGTCTGAGGTAGGGGAGAGACCTAGTGTCAGGCTTCGGGAGAGCGACTTCCTCCCTCCCTTTGTCCGTGGATAAGCAGAACAAAGCAAAAACAGTCTCTTACCATTTAAAGAGATTTTAATGATCACAGCTCAAGAACATCTCGGAGGAAAGGTGTTCACAATTAAGGTTTCCACCCAATTCCCCCCCCCCCAGTCACCATCCCCATCACTTCCTTCTTGCAACCTGATCTTGCAACCACTGTGCTTTTTGTGTAGTCACCTTATCTGCTCTACGTGACCTTGGACTTTCCAGCGAGAGTGAGTCTGTTAGCTTTCTCTCTTCCAGTTCTTCTTCACCTTGCTGTTCAACCCCCCCCCCCAATTCTTCCAAATATGTCCCTCTGCAAACCACTGTTCCAAATCTATACTGCCGCACTGCTCCTGGGCAGCTTCAGGATCCTGGGTCAGGAGCAGGGGGAGGGGGAGGCTCCTACCATTCCTCATCAGAGCAGGACTCCTCAGCCTGGTCTCTGACACCTAGGTAAGAGTTGGGAAATCCGCATGCATCTTGAGCAGTTGCCTAGAAAGCTGTTTCGTTGACAGGTGTCTAACGAACTATTTTTTTCTGTCGGAAGTTTTACTAATGCTGCTCTAAAGCTCAGTGTTAATAGTCCCATAGTTTGTCAAAGCTGGATTCAGAGTCCCATGAGTATAACCCGGTCCTGTGGAAACCTGTGTTACTTGTATGATTTTTGTGTTTGTTTTTTGCAGATGGCAGATGTAGTAGTATCTAATTCTCCCCAGAGCACTCGAGGAGGAGGACAGGAGTTGGAGGACCTGATTGGCACCTTAATCTCAGATCCCTTCTTAACAAAGAAACAGATTCCACGGACCCCAGAAAATCTGAGTTAGTATCTTTTAATATTCCACCCTTTAATTACCTATGGCATAGGATTCTGCAATGCCAGTTGGTACAAAGTTATGGGTTTGAAGGGATGTAATTCCCTTGTCTGATGCAGGAATTTTACAAGAAATCATGTTCTCTCTTGACCAGGTAGACTAGACACCACACTTCAAGTCATCAGAGAAATAGTTCAATATTTTGGGCAGTCAATGATGCTTCTGTGCTAGTTGGCAACGTTTTTCTCTAGGACTCAAGTGTTGAAGGCAATGGCAGCTGATACCTTTTGACACACAGGTTCTTCTAGATCAGCCTTTCTCAGCCTTGGGTCCCCAGATGTTGGACTACAACTCCCATCATCGCTGACCACTGCTCCTGCTACCTAGGGATGATGGGAGTTCTAGGCCAAAAACATCTCTGACCCAAGGTTGAGAAAGGCTGTTCTAGATACATCCTCATCCTTTCCGCCTCTGTCCATTTTTCTTTAAAAGGTCAGGAAGAAGGAAGCAGAAATTGTCCTAGCGGTTCCTACTGGACCATGAGGCTCCCATTTGGAGCTGACTGACTCATTGAGAGGCCAGTCAATTGTTCCATCTCGTCACATCAGCTGCTCTTGGGGAAAGTGTGATGTCCTCTGTGTTGGCCTGCATGAGTTACCTGCCAAATTGTAATTACATGTGGGAGAGGAGGGGAAACAACGGTTGGTCAGAGTTCAGTTACAAGCCAGATCAGCAGAAATGCTAATAGTTCCCAAAGGGGGTGATTCTTACCAACTTTTAACTGTACTCTTCTCCTAATGCTGTGTGCAGCCTAATTGATTCATTGTACAAGACAGGCACAGGCTATTGTATTAGGTCAATACCTTCACTCCCTGAGAATCCATTTTTTTTTTTGTTTATGAAGAGTAAGTTTCTTCCCCTTATGGCAGCTAAACAGGCACTTCCATTCTGTGGGCAGTGCCTGGTGAGATACTCCTGGAGGAGGGAAGCCTTTTCAGTGGTCAGAGGTTGCTGCTTCAGCCTATTTTCTTGCTGTTCACATGAACAGCAGTTCAAACTAAGAAAATCTGTTTGGCTCACACAGAACCTGATTTTTAAACACAGATCAGTCACAGTCTGGCAGTACAAATAGTTTTGCTTCCCTGAACTTTGACGTTATTTCCACCATTCTTCTAAGGACCTTATACTTAAGTAACTGATGACATTGCATGTGGAAGGAAGCGAGGGAATCCAAACGGCCTGGGCGCAGTATCCCTGAAGGAGCGTCTCCACACCCATCTTTCAGCCCGGACACTGAGTTCCAGCACCGAGGGCCTTCTGGCGGTTCCCTCCCTGCGAGAAGTGAGGTTACAGGGAACCAGGCAGAGGGCCTTCTTGGTGGTGGCGCCTGTCCTGTGGAATGCCCTCCCATCAGATGTCAAGGAAATAAACAACTATCTGACTTTTAGAAGACATCTTCTTTTAGAAGAAGGCAGCCCTGTGTAGGGAAATTTTTAATGTTTGATGTGTTATTGTGTTTTTAATATCCTGTTGGAAGCCTCCCAGAGTGGCTGGGGAGGCCTGGCTAGATGAGTGGGGTATAAGTAATTTTGTTGTTGTTGTTGTTGTTGTTGTTTTGTTTGATTTATTATTATAAATAAGCTGTCCTAGCTAGTTTTGAAGGTAACATGCTAACTGTGCAATAGAAACACATTGGATAGGATTGTGGTCTCCAGTGCTGTGTTACATTTCACTTATTCTTGATTGAATTTTAGTTACTGAAATTAGAAGCTCCTGGAAAAAAGCTATCCAGGATGAAGAAGCCTCAAGTGTGGAACTGAATCATACCGAAGCAATAAAAGACATACAGGAGGACCGAGTCCCTGCGTCTAGAAACCAAGTAGATTCAAGTATGGCATGCTTTATGTCTTCATGCATGTCTGATACTGCAGAATCTCCCTTTCTGGAAGCGCCGTCTCCATTTTATTTCCAGCAGGTGGTTACCGGTCGTAGCGGATTGCTGACCCATCAAGCAGCTGCTGGGCCAGTGGATGAGATGTTTTGGAAGCAAGGGTTAACACACACTGTTCCAGGCAAATGTGAAACAAAAAATCCAGAACTTGGCCTCCTCAAGGCTGAACGTGCAAGTGAGCTGGAGGATGTTCCATGGAACAGCATTGCAGCAGAGACTTTGTCTCCTTACGTGAGCCAGAATTCTTCCATGTGTACAACTGTTTCATGGGATGGTCTTCCGATACGAAGTGGCTCTGATAGCCGGGAAGTTATCCAACTGGGCATACTTCAAGAAAGCCTTCCAGAGGAAGGGGCACTCATAAGCCTTAATAATAGTTGTAAAGATTTTGAACTGGATGAAGTAAGAGAAGACAGCAACACTTTGCCGGACTGCGTGGCAGGAAGTGAGTGCAAACTGGATTTGCAATCTATTCGAAGGCGCTTGGAAACGTTGAAAAAGTCTGTGCTCGAAAACTCGCTGCCTTCTAAAAAGCAGATCCCAAGGTGCAGGTCTGAGTTTAGTCTCTCTCTGGCGAGCCTGGAAGCTCGCAATGTTCTTACCCCTTCGGGAAAACCATATGCATCAGATGCAGAACTTGCCAGGAAACCATCGCACACGACTCCTCTTGAAAGAAAGATCCTTCTCTCCCCCCTGAGTTCGCTTCCTTCAACGCCACAGAGAGAGCAGCCAGGCTCACAGGATAGGGGAGACCTGTTAAACGGTTAGTATCAATTGGATCTTGCAGATGGAAATGTGTTTTATTGCCGTGTTGGGGGTGGGTTTGCATTCCTCTGTTTTCAGTGTGTGATTTAGCCTGCAGTTCTCTTATTTGCCTACAGGGGAAGAAGCATAGCTCAGTGGTTAGAGCATCTGCTTTGTAAGTAGAAGGGGCAGGTTTTCTCCCCAATCACCTTCAATTAGGGGTGGCCACACCCGCTGTCTGAAACTCTGAAGAGCTGATGTCAGTCAGTGTAGACTCAGTAAAAAGCAGCTGCCCGTGTTCCCAAGCCCCAGTGAACACGATGGGACTTACTTCGGAAGCAGACATAGGATTGCTGTGATGGAACACTTTCTAATACTGAGTGGAGCAGAAGCTAAGGAATGCCAGCAAACTGCTAGCACAGTTCTATAAGGGATAAAATAGCTCGCACTTCTGCTGTGCTCAGATTTGCATTTGCTTAGCGCAAGCAGTCACACTGTAGTAGGTACACAAGGGAGCAAGTAGCTATGTGAAACAGTTTGTGTACATGAGGCAGGAGCCAAAGAAGCATGGGTCTAGTTTGGTTTTTTGCCCCACCATTTCCAATGTGGCAAATAGCTTTTTAAACTTTGGGGACTTCCCAGACCAGTTGTGTTAGAACAAGGAAGTCTGCTGTCCGTTTTATTTATTTATTTATTTATTTATTTCTCATTTGCTCCCACTTGCACAACAAATTCTCTGGATATAGTTTTATTTAACAAAATCCATGTGCTAATTTTGAGAAACAATCTTGTATTCAGAGATCTTGCACGCGCCGCTCGTGCAAGGAAAATGATTTCTCATTTTCTGCCCTTACATGTGAAACATACTCTCTCAATTTTGACCATCTTATTCTTAATATTATCTAAATTCTAATAGCCAAAGTGACCATAAAAAATATCCATTTGCTGCTTGAAGTTTTAAAAGTTTTGACCGAGGTTTTTGAATGGCATATGTGTTTCTTTTTCAGAAAAGTAGCATGGAGCTGGATGTAAAAGAATCTTCATCTGCAAAGATCTGTAAAGATGAAAACATTCCTTGGTTATATAACAATGCACTAACTCCAGAAACTTAAACATTTCACTTTTACCTAAAGTATTTTTTGTAAACCTCATGCTTTCATTGAGTTTTTGATGTTAAGCAATGCAAACTCTGACTTAGTTTGTTGCATAGTCCCCATTATGGTGCTGTTCTGTTTTTACTCATTAAGAGATCCTGAAAATTTGAGGCCATTTGAGACTTTGACAAGCATGGAGTGGTTGGTATTAAGAGACTGAACCAACAAATATTATCTGTGTACACCTTTACATATCATAACTGC
Organism: Lacerta viridis; assembly: GCA_900245905.1. Taxonomy (NCBI): domain Eukaryota; kingdom Metazoa; phylum Chordata; class Lepidosauria; order Squamata; family Lacertidae; genus Lacerta; species Lacerta viridis. The sequence goes on along the minus strand of OFHU01004475.1, from coordinate 187,276 downwards.
ATTCTAATCAGATTTTGACAGATCATTTTGCTCTAACCCTTTACTGCATGTGTTCTTAATGAATTGCTCTTGTAAATAATTGGCTAAGGCAATTGCCCATTCTTATGTCAACTTTTCCTCCTGTGTGGGACTCTACAGAGGTTTAAGAATAGTCTTCATTGCACAGATGTTTTCATCTTTCTCTTCTGTGTTTTCTCTTAATATTTGCTGTTGCAATATGCTCCCCCTAAAATAGGTTGTGTGCTGTGTATTTAAGAACTAATCTAAAAAACGGAGAGCTTGCTTTGTTAGAACACATTTGCCCAGACATAGCTTGGTCATGTAGACAATGAACTGAATTCTAGTAACTAACGTATTTGTCTTAAAACTTTCACTTGTCTTAAAATATTTATTAAAATGAAATAAAAGTTTCACTTTTTAAAAAGCATAATAAACTCAATAAAATCTTCTGATTTAAGGGTTTCCCTCCCTCATCTCTTCTGAAGAATGAAGTAAATTTATTTAAGGCTATGAAAGAGGCCCAACTTGTGTTTTATGCCTGTTCACTTAATTTAGGCTGGATTCAGCTAATGGGTCCTGCCAGCGAAAGCCCAGGTAAGGCCTTCTGCTAGCACAACAGATCTTTCCAAACTTCTGCAGCCCCCCCCCCCAATTGGTTCTGAGTGGTCCAAAATGCTTGCGCTGTTGGAAAGTCATCTTAGCGCCACATTGAATTCCTCCCAAACCTCCCTCCAGCTTTATGGGGGATGGGCTGTTCATGTGACTGCTGTGGCTTCTGAGCTGGGAAAGTATTTTTCCAGCAGCAATTTTCTATACTTCATGAACCATTACTAATACTATTAATTTCATTTCTATACCGCTTTATATTTTTAAGAATCTCAAAGCGGTTTGCAGCATATTAAAACATCAATAAAACAACAATAAAACAAACAGAAAACTAAAACATTATCTTAAAGATTTCAAAATAAAATATTACAAAGGAGGTCAACTACAGAATACATATTTAACACAAAGTTAACAAAAAAAGATCTTAAGCATTTAAAAACAACAACGCATTCCTAAGTGAAGTAAAATGCACATTTAAAACAGCATAACTGACAAGAGAATAAAACGATGCACTTAGGAGCCTCTCTGATCACAGAAGTAGCTTTTGCCCCTAGCATTTAGTAAATTTCCCTTTTGTGTGCTATATTGCAGCATTTGGGTTAGGCAGGTCAGGGGAAGTGGATCTGCCAGAATTTTCTCATTTGGAAAAGCCCAATAGTGTCATAGTGAGGTCTTCAAGGTGGAATCCACACACATATAGAAAATACTTTTTATAAAATATGTTTTGGAAAAAAATGCATTTAATTTTGCATAGCTCACTGTCGCCATCTAGTGTCACATTTGCATATTGCACTTTACAACACATTTAAAACATTTTATTTGCAGCTGTGTAGCTGAGTCCCAGGTCTGACTTGCTGCTTTTTCATATAGCCTGTTAATGTAGAAAAGCCCCTATAAAAGAAACAGCCAGCAAGGGAAGATGGCTTCTTTCATACGTTTCAGCTGTACAGTCCTCTTCCTTGCCTCAAAATACTTTGTTGAGACTTGATGCCTGATAGGATGACACCCAGGAGTCAATGTGGAGCGCCATTGAATTTCTGTCCCTGTACTCGATTTAAGGGTTTATTTTGTAAGCCACTGCAATCCTCTAGGGTCTGTAAAGCAGGATATACGTATTCTACCTAATACCAAAAGTCTTGTGGCCTGTATTGGTAACATTTTTTTACAGCAAGTGTTCTATTATCAAACATGTGTACGGATCTGTTTTAAATATTAGTGGGCAGCGTGTGGGTTTTGCTCAACTCCATGTTCACAGTTAGTTTTGAAAACGTTGCAGGAATTATGCCCCAAATGCCCACAGGAACAGAAACAAGAAAACAATAGGCATTTAATATTCACGTGTTACTGTGCCTTTGGCATTGATACATTAAGGTTTTCAAAGGACTGATTTGAAGCTCCACATGGAAGGGTAACAGTTCTAAAATAACAGTATTGTCAAGTAATGTTTGCAGCTGTATTAACTACATTGTTGTTTTCCTTTTATAAATATTGAAGTGGGAGCCCTCTAGCTTGCATCTCTAAAGCGGGCCTGCTCTGTTTCTGATTTGCCCACAACCAGAGTAGCTTAGTGATTCCCAGATTTAAAATGGAGCTAGCTATAAGTTGAGCTATGAATTCCTCCTCTGTTTTGTGGTGGGGGACTGTGCTCAGGCCTGCTTTTGGCAGTTTTGCTGCTGCAAGATCCAGGTCTACCTTGGTGACTTCACAAAGGATCTCCAAGTGACCCCCCCAAGAGGATATTATGAGTCCCCTGTCCTTTGCAGAGCAGGCCTGGGTTACTAGAGGCTTGAACAGCAGCAAGTTTAGGGGGAAAGAGAATTTGTGCTGCTCTAGGAAAGCTGACTAGCTGAGATGTGCAGAATACTTTCTTCCTTTGTGACCTGCTGCAGTGAGATGAGGAAGAGCTAGCCTACAGGTTGTACCCCAGAAGAAACAGGACTGCAGCCGCCATGGCTTCTCCAGCGGTTTCACGTCTCTCCCGACCATCTTTTGGCAAATGCATTTGCGAGATTTGCGACTGTGGGTATGTATATGCCATGTGCTGGCTTGCGCAATCATAGATAAAGATACACACCTCCATTGCCATTCACGGTTAAGTCGCTTTCGCAGAGCCGTTACAAACAGACAGAATCTCCTCGCTGTCTTGCGGTCCATGGTCCCTTGGCCAAGGATGCATATGAGTTGATTTTCAGAGGAGCCACGTGACTGCCCCCTCCATTTTCAGTCATACCTTGGAAGCTGAACAGCTCAGTTCCCGGATGTTTTGGCTCCCGAACGCTGCAAAGCCAGAAGTGAGTGTTCCGGTTGGCTGCAGGAGTTTCCAAACGTTTTGGAAGTCGGACGGACTTCCGGAATGGATTCTGTTCTACTTCCAAGGTACGACTGCATATGGTAACTCGCTTACTGTATTTCTGTGTCACTCTTCTGTTGGAAACCTTGGAGTAGCTTTTATGGGGCTCCCAGCAGCTTCTCACCTAAGTGCAGATCAGGTCAGAACGGCTGCATTGGATGCTCCCAGATCACACAGTGAGTCTGGCTTTTGCAGTTTGCCCGCTGGAATACACATGAAAGTGGGTTGTCTGAAAGGTGCTTTGCACGATGGATTTCATGATTCCATAGTATGTTTCAGTATAGATATAGATTATCATCTTACAGACCAAGTCAGCTTTACGTTAACCCAACCAGAAGGGCTGGTTTTTTGTTTTTTTTAAATTGGTATGATAGCCACAGAGAAATGATGGAGAGCAAAACTCAAACAGCTCCACAGCAGGCTCTAAATCCAGGCCTTCAGAATTCCTGATATTTATGATTCTGGAAGGTTATAGGTTGACATTATTGGAAAACAAAACCTCCCTCTCCCATCTAAACAAATTATTCATTGGGAGAAGGAAGTTCAGTTTGGGGCTCCTGGAGAAAAACTACTTTGTTGTAATGCTCCCTCTGTCCAGTTTCTTGTTGCAGCAATTGAACAGTTCCAGTTTACGCAACTTGAGTACTCGCAATCAGAATCTAGCACCTGTGCCAATTGAGGGAGGCTGTCTTCTCCACAAGACAAAACTAAATATACAGAATGGGGGCATAAATCCCAGAAAGAGGAGAAAACGGCTAGGGTGCAAGTGATACTCAGCCACATTTTTGCTTTGTTGACGGTGCCATTATGGCAGGAGTCTCCACTGGGTGGTAAGGCTGGATGATATATCGATATAGCATCAAAAACTGGGCTGAAGTCCATATCGTGATACAGGTTTCATAATTTTTGACCTGGCAATATATTGTGAATCGTGTGTGTGTGTGTGTGTGTGTGTGTGTGCGCTGTGCAAAAATTGTAATGTGGGAGAAACCATGAAGCCAATGCATTTACATAGCTCCATCCTTATTTCAGACAGTGTGATATATCAATATATCACGATGTTTAGCTGGTGATATATTGCGATGTTGAAAACCAGATGTTCCCCAGAACTACTGGGCGGCTGGTGGTAGCTGGCCTGAGCTAGAGGTTTTGGGGGAAGTGTTGCTGGTAGGGATCTGGCTGGTCATTCTTTGCATTCTGCTTGGTGTGAATTTGCATTGCAAAACACATCAGGTCTTGGTTTTGCTCATTTTGTTCCAATGTGACTTGTCTTGAAACATCAAAAACACGTTTGCATTCATAAACTGCCTGCTTAGGACAGCTGTTGGTCGTCTAGTAGGGCTTTTTGTGAACTGCATCAGCTATACTTTACTGGTAACCATCTCTATATGTTTTCTGGATATGCATTAGGGCAGTATGCATTTAAACCTCAGGTTTCATGATTGCAGAGGAAAACTGTTAACTATGAGGTGCCCGTGGCAACATTCTCATATCACTGGCTCGAAGCCCATGTGTTTTCATGGCTGTCCAGACATTGGTTTCAACCTTGCAGAACTCCTTTTTTTAATTCCACACCTCTGATGCAACCCAGACATCGCAAAAAGTCAGCATACTGACATTGGGTGACAGTTTTCTTGAGCCTCTGTGGGTCGTGACCTGGATGCTCTTGCCTGTGTGAGAGGTTGCTTCAATCTCTACATCTGGAGCAATGTGTGTGGGCTCACAGCTGGGGAACTCAATGTGTTTGGTGGATTTGGCACAGAGCAGAAACACACACATCGCCCACTGTTAGTACATCTGTGTCTCCTTTATTTTGGGTACATTAACACTTTTCCTAGCCTTCCACATCTGTTGCTGTTTTTCCATGGCACTGACAGTGGTTTCAGATATATTTGCAAAAGGAGTCGCGCTGGTGCTGAATTTGGTCCGCCTTTGCCTTAATCTCTCATTTATGGATACACTGGCTGCTCAGCTGTCTCTTTCCAAAGTGTCTACATTTCAGTGGTTAGCGCCACGGACGCCATGCAGAGATGTCTGTGAGAAGCTGGTTTTTCAGCACAGCCAGCAGCAAAATAATGTTATTCCACAATTATTTGTATTTGCGGTGTGAAACTCTCTGTTTGCTTGACACAATTCAGCACGGTGCATCCTTTCCAGCTTGAAACAGGATTAAGTGTTGACAGTCTCCTCCAACCCATAATAAGAAAAGAATGACGGGATTGAGTCTATAGATGAGGACAATAACTCACTGGAAGACGCAGAAGTGGAAACTTGTTTAAGAAGTATCTTTAAATGTTGGAATCTAGACTCACAATATTGTGCTGTAGTAGATATATGTGGATTTGTGTGGCGGTGAGCTCTCATATTCCTGGCAGATTTATCTGAATTCTTAACATTCCACCGCACTTGTGTGATCAAGGATCTGAACCCAGGGTAGATCAGAGCAAGCTTGAGTCTCAATGTCTGGGGTTAGATGAGTCAGTAAACAGATGTCCCCCACTGACTTCCCCACCTCTTAGGAATGAAAAGGTAAAGGACTCCTGGATGGTTAAGTCCAGTCAAAGGTTACTATGGGGCTGCGGCACTCATCTCACTTTCAGGCCGAGGGAGCCGGCGTTTGTCCGCAGCCAGCTTTCCGGATCATGTGGCCAGCAGGACTAAACCGCTTCTGGCGCAACGGGACACCGTGACAGAAACCAGAGCGCATGGAAATACTGTTTACCTTCCCGCCGCAGCGATACCTATTTATCTACCTGCACTGGCGTGCTTTTGAACTAGGTTGGCAGGAGCTGGGTCAGAGCAATGGGAGGAAAGGGAGCTTCTAGATGCAGGCTGTACATGTTTCAAATTAGGATGTTCAGAGGTACATTTTAAAGAACCAGTCTTAATATTCGGTCTCTGGTGATTCTGCTGTAAAGTAGCTTGGACTGTTTGGCAGCAGAGTTGCTGGAGACTCAAGGCTGGTTGTGTTTAGGATGTTCTTCAGGAGCATGCTTAATTTGAAATGTCTTGGATCCAACGAAGTGCACTTTGCACCGAATGTTTCTGCTTTTTACCTGTATTGGTGCTTTCCCATGTCTACATCCGGCCGATTGTTTAAAGCCATTTTGTTTGTAATATGTGTTGTAAGGACCTGCTAGGATGGCCAAACGCTTCTGTTTGGGGAATCTGAAGTGCTGGAAAACCTTGTCTTCTGACGAGTTTATCGCCCTCAATAATTCTCTTAAGATGGTGGCTGGTGGTACTGAAACGGCTTGTAAGGTAAAACAATCTATACTTTTGCCCTTGATAAATCTGAATATTTGGATGATGCATAACTTGGGCAAAAGGTGCAAATCCACTCAGAATTTGAAAACTAGCAAAGGTGTAAGATCTAGCCACATCCATTCTTCTGTAGTCTCTCTTTAAAAAAAAAACAACCTCTGTGAACTTGGCATGTATGATGATGATGATGATGAGGACAGGATCACAATTCAAAATGACCTTAACAGATTAGAGAACTGGGCCAAAGCAAACAAGATGAATTTTAACAGGGATAAATGTAAAGTACTACACTTGGGCAAAAAAAATGAAAGGCACAAATACAGGATGGGTGACACCTGGCTTGAGAGCAGTACATGTGAAAAGGATCTAGGAGTCTTGGTAGACCATAAACTTGACATGAGTCAACAGTGTGATGCAGCAGCTAAAAAAGCCAATGCAATTCTGGGCTGCATCAATAGGAGTATAGCGTCTAGATCAAGGGAAGTAATTGTTGTTGTTGTTCAGTCGTTCAGTCGTGTCCGACTCTTCGTGACCCCATGGACCAGAGCACGCCAGGCACGCCTATCCTTCACTGCCTCTCGCAGTTTGGCCAAACTCATGTTAGTAGCTTCAAGAACACTGTCCAACCATCTCATCCTCTGTCGTCCCCTTCTCCTTGTGCCCTCCATCTTTCCCAACATCAGGGTCTTTTCTAGGGAGTCTTCTCTTCTCATGAGGTGGCCAAAGTACTGGAGCCTCAACTTCAGGATCTGTCCTTCTAGTGAGCACTCAGGGCTGATTTCTTGAGAATGGATAGGTTTGATCTTCTTGCAGTCCATGGGACTCTCAAGAGTCTCCTCCAGCACCATAATTCAAAAGCATCAATTCTCGGCGATCAGCCTTCTTTATGGTCCAGCTCTCACTTCCATACATTACTACTGGGAAAACCATAGCTTTAACTATACGGACCTTTGTCGGCAAGGTGATGTCTCTGCTTTTTAAGATGCTGTCTAGGTTTGTCATTGCTTTTCTCCCAAGAAGCAGGCGTCTTCTAATTTCGTGACTGCTGTCACCATCTGCAGTGATCATGGAACCCAAGAAAGTAAAATCTCTCACTGCCTCCATTTCTTCCCCTTCTATTTGCCAGGAGGTGATGGGACCAGTGGCCATGATCTTAGTTTTTTTGATGTTGAGCTTCAGACCATATTTTGCGCTCTCTCTTTCACCCTCATTAAAAGGTATTCCGCTCTGGTCAGACCTCACCTGGAATACTGTGTCCAGTTCTGGGCACCACAGTTCAAGAAGGATACTGACAAGCTGGAACGTGTCCAGAGGAGGGCAACCAAAATGGTCAAAGGCCTGGAAACGATGCCTTATGAGGAACGGCTTAGGGAGCTGGGTATGTTTAGCCTGGAGAAGAGAAGGTTAAGGGGTGATATGATAGCCATGTTCAAATATATCAAAGGATGTCATATAGAGGAGGGTGAAAGGTTGTTTTCTGCTGCTCCAGAGAAGCGGACACGGGGCAATGGATTCAAACTACAAGAAAGAAGATTCCACCTAAACATTAGGAAGAACTTCCTGACAGTAAGAGCTGTTCGACAGTGGAATTTGCTGCCAAGGAGTGTGGTGGAGTCTCCTTCTTTGGAGGTCTTTAAGCGGAGGCTTGACAGCCATCTGTCAGGAATGCTTTGATGGTGTTTCCTGCTTGGCAGGGGGTTGGACTGGATGGCCCTTGGGGTCTCTTCCAACTCTATGATTCTATGAGGAGGAGGAGGTACAGGTGGTAACCATTTTGCCTGCGTTCAGTTGACGTGTGACCGCTGACACACAGGTCCTTTTGGACCCGGAGGAGGGGGGAGGGGGCTTACGCATACTCAACTGTTGTGCATGGGGGCCAGGAATGGAACCCCTGTGCAAAATGCTCACCCCCCTGTACTATTCGATCCAAGGTCTCTGGGCGGCTTTGGATATTAAAGTGTGCACACACATGCAGAATTCCTCGTAAAAACACCAAAACCAAGGAAACTTACAACAGCAAAAAAGGCCAGCGAAACCCCGCTCCAAACAAACCCACCTATAATACACACAAACCATAGCTGCTAAAACAGTTTAGCAATCAAAACCAGCAAAGGGGAACTTTGTGCAAAGATTGAAGCGCCCAAGGAGCAGAGTCACTGCAGTGTGCTCCCTCCAACCCAGACAGATACCATGGTTGGTGGAGCCAAATGGATTAAAGAAAACTGGCACTGTGTCACACACACCCCTGTCTGTGTCTCAGCAGAGGTCATCCCACAGGGCAACAAAATCAGTTTCCGTTCCACAACCAGGCATCAAGCCCACCTGAAGCGGATCTAGTAAATCAGTGTTGTCCGCAGAGTCATGAGCTGGGCAACCACCCACTCAAAACACCTTGCCAAGGAAGGGGTTTTCTTTTGAATCTGACATGGTTGTTAACACCTCCTTTGGTCCAGTCTTTGTTACTTTAGGAACAGTGCAGTCCTTTAAAGGCTCTGGATCCAGCGCCTCTTTTGATGAGGAATTTACAACCACCTCAACAGAACAATGTGGAACTTCTGTCTCGTCTGTCCTTTCAGATGCCTGATGGCTTGTTGACGTTTCTTAGCACATATAATTATTTGTGACCTTGCCCGTTGCAGGGGATAGCATAAGGGGAATGCTGCATCTATCAGCAGGAAGCTATTTAGTCTGGGCTGTAGAGCCAGGCTAGGGATATCCATCAGGGCCCTCTGCAGGGCTGGAGAGTGATCCAACCGCCTGTGTGTCAACAGGGTGGCTATTTATTATTTTGCTCCAAGCCTCCCGAAGAATAGAGCTGTGTGTATCTTGCTGGCTTGCTTTGTGCTTTGACCAAGAGATTTGAACACATGGGAAGCAGTTTCTCTTCTCGAAGTTTTTAAATGCATGTAACCTTTCTTCATCCTTCACGGCGAGGTGAAAATATGTAGACATGGATAAAAGTACCTAGTGTGAAATATTTACATTTTAAGAGGGCATTCAACACCTGCTGCCCTCACCTGAGTATACAAGCTCCGGAAGCCATTCAAATAACTGCAGCAGGAGAAGAACAGAGCCACCTAGGTGCATTATTTTGAAGATTGACTTTAATGGAAGGCACACTTCAGCCATTGTATGTTTGCAAAACAGGCGTGCATCTGTTCAACAGGTTACCGCAGAGGTGGTGAACTTGTTGCCCTCCAAATGTCGCTGGACTCCAGCTCCCATCATCCCTGGCTATCTGAAGCTGGGCTGACTGAAGTTGTTCAACTCAGCATCAGCATCTGGGAGAAGCACAGGTTCCCCATCCCTAGGTTACAGTGATTTGGGCTAGAACCAAAGGTTTCCCTTTGCTGACTGAAGGGACTTATTCTACTGGGAAGACTTACTGCAGCCACAGAAGAGGACCTTTCGGATCTGAATAAGAGTCTTCCCATGAGTAGCTGTTGTTGTGCACCTAATGTTGTGTACCTCATATCAACATTTATGCTGCAGTTGGCATCTGATTCTTTTCTGAATCGTATCTAACGAACGCTGGTAGGTTCTGGGCTATGGGATCTGATAATGGCAGCTAGCAGATTGAGGTTGAATCCTGACAAGACAGAAGTACCGTTTTGGGGGGATGGGACGGGCAGGTGTGGAGACTCCCTGGTCCTGAATGGGGTTACTGTGCCCCCGAAGCCTTGGGTAGGCTTGCCATACATCCGGAATTTCCTGGACACACCCAGAATACTGCAGTCAGAAGCAGTGCCCCGGCAGAAATCGGCATATCCGAACTTATGGCAACCCATGTCGGTAGTGTTGTTTTTGCTGTTTTTCCTTTAAAAAAAGATCAAAAATGGCAATTTTCTTTTGTTCTAAAACTTTGGGCAAAAACTCAACAACTTTTGTGGCAGCTCTAGCCTTGGGGTCATTTTGGACTCACAGTTGTCCATGGAGGTGAAGGTTCATTCTGTGTCCAGGGTGGCTGTCTACCAGCTCCACCTGGTACACCTGCTGAGAGCTCCCTGCCCACATACTTTCTTGCCAGGGTGGTGCATGCTGCTGGTTAGCTCCTGCTTAGACTAGGCAATACTGAGATAGATGGACCAATGGCATGTCTCAGCATAAGGCAGCCTCCTGTGTTTTCCACTCCACTATTGGAAACATTGCTTAGGAAATCGGGAAAAAAAAATATTTGCCCAGTCTGGGCTAATCCAAAGTTGGGCTTAATGTTCCACTATAGCCAGAGAATTGGGGCAAAAATTAGGGCTAGCAAATTTTGGACAGATTTGTTCAAAATATACCTCTCTTGAGACTCAACCTTGCTGTTTCCTTGGATTATTGTAGCAACATCAGGCAAGTAGCACCAAGATGGAGCTGGGCATTTGCATTGGGAACGGTTCAAGATGATGCCACCATATTGTAGTCTAGTAAGCTTCTTGGGTGCCCTTTATCCCCCACTGCTAAGAGGAGATGGCCAGGGAAGGAGGACAGGGCCTAGTCAGGGCCACTGATTGGTGGTCCTGTTCCTGCTGTAGTTCTCTGTCGCTGTCAACAAGGTTCTCCTCGGCATCTTTTTCCCTCTGAATTCCACAAGGGGGCAACATAGCCTTTAGAATGCCAGAATGTGGAGATTGCTGTTAGTTGCGAGTGCTTTTGTCTCTGTTCACTTGCCTTTGCTGTGCATTCTTTAAACCTACTCTATGCATTTGGGAAGCATGTCACACACACACACACACACACACACACACACACACACACACACACACACGTACTTTACATTTGAAGGTGCTGATAACTGAATGTCCACCTTCATTCCCAACTAGGATTATTATTATTATTATTATTTTTATTATTATTATTACTAAGCAAACACCACAATTCTATGATTCTATGGAAAGTGAGGAAGTATTAGGTCTTTACTCAGTCAAATAATTAGTCCCCGCAAATGTGCTCTCCCTCCCTGCTGCTAGTTTTGAAATACAGTGGTACCTCGGTTTTCGAGCGTTTCGGAACCCGAACGCCAAAAACCCGGAAGTAATTGCTCCCATTTTCAAACGTGCCTCAGAAGTTGAACAGCATCCACTGCGTTTTTTCATTTTTTCTCCATTGACTTTGCCGATCGCCCTTTGCGCCTCAGTTGTTGAACGTTTCGGAAGTCGAACGGTCTTCCGGAATGGAGTATGTTCGACAACTGAGGTACCACGGTATCTTGCTCCCATATGAACTTGCCTGGAGCCTGAGATCATCACCCTTCCCTGTATGCCTTCTCCAAGGGAGGTCCAGAGAGTGGCAACAGGACTCCATGCACTGTTGTGTGGTGAGCCAACCTTCTCATCTGTTTGATGCCAGACAAAGGCATTTTTTTGTCTCCTCAGCATTTGGGGAAAAGCGCCCATGATATTGTATTGGTTAGCCTGTTTTAAATGGGTTCAAACGGTTTTATTATTGCAGTTTTTACTTGGTTGTAGGTCGCTTGTGACTCTGGCTTATCCCCTTAAACTCTGCTGCTCCTGAGCAACTTCTGTTGTGAAAGGAGCAACCTCTCCCTGGCGATTACTTCTCACGTTTGCCTTCCCCAAATAGGGCTGTGCAATATATTGATATATTATCCAAAACGGCTTTGAAGTCCATATTGTGATACTGGTTTCATATTTCTTTTACCTGGCAATATATCACGAATCATGATGTGTGTGCTATGCAAAAATCACAATGTAGGAAAAACCGTGAAGCCAGCCAGTGCCCTTACATAGCTCCATCCTTATTTCAAACATTGTGATATATCGGTATATCGCGATGTTTAGCTGGTGATCTATTGCAGTGTTGGAAACCATATATTGCCGAGCCAAACCACAATGTGGGGCATCTTGGCTGCACTGAGCTCTGTAGAACAAACCCCAGAGCTTTTCATCAGTGGGCTGAATCCAGACTTGGCCACATTCAGAGCAGAACCATTGAAATCAGTGGGACTTACTAGCAATGAACTGTGTGGTCCTCACCAAATCTACGCAAACTTTAGTCCTGTTGAATTCCACGGAGCCTACTCCCAGGTACATTGTGTTGAGATTTCATCCTCAGTCTGGATCCAACCTAGAAGGCCAACCACGGTGGTTGTCATTCATACGGAAGTTGTTGTAGTCAACTTACCAGGGCTGCTTTCCCACCGGATGAGCTATGGAAGCACAGCTGTTGCTGGGACTGAAGTACTGCCCCTTCAGTAGCAAGAGTGCTAATACCCCAGCATTCCAGGTGTGCATCAAGAGGTTGCTTTCATCATCAATCATGCTTGTTGGCTCAGAATGCTTTGTGGAGAATTTCCCAGCATGCTTCACAGAAGGATAGCTTATTACCAAGGCAATGGCCCACAGCATGCTGGGACACATTTTATGATGTGCATGAATGCGCTGGCTAGGAGAGGAAATGATTCTGATGGAATACCACCAGTGGCAGGCTAAAAGCATGGCTATCATAAAATAACAAAATACAGTCAAACCTCGATTGTTGAACTTAATCCGTTTCAGAAGCCCGCTTGGCTTCCAAAATGTTCGATAACCGAGGCGCGACTTCCGATTGGCTGCAGGAGCTTCCCGCACTCAAGCGGAAGCTGCGTTGGACGTTCGGCTTCCAAAAAATGTTCAAAAACTGAAACACTTCTGGGTTTTTGGCATTCAGGAGTCGAAACATATGGTAACAGAGGCTTTCAGGAGCCGAGGTCTGACTATATAGCCTTCTGTTCTAGCAAGTAGTGTTGCACACAATGAAGTGAGATTGGTTCTGCCTATGTGAAAAATCCACATCCACATATTTTTATTTATCGTGCCCTGTCTCTCAGCACTTGTTTTCTTTATCTTGGTTGCGTAGCAGAGTTGGAAGTTTCGTGGTTTGTGAATGAAACACGACGTGAGAATTTCCTCTTCCGTTTTGCTTGCCCCATCATATCATTTGAGATCCACATGAGCACACACACACACACACACACACACACACACATATATAATAGAGAAATAACTAAATAATTCCTAATGCAGCAAATGCCAGGAAGAAACTCAGTGAATCTGATCCAGAACTCAAACAACCAGATGATTAGAACAGGCCCCATTGTAAAATCTGCCCCATCCCTAATCCTCTTAAGTCGCTGTGGGTGTATATCTCTTTCTTCATCAGCTTCGGTGAATGGCAGCTTTCTGTGGGCAGGGGGCTTGTAAAATAAGTCTTGCCTTCTGCCAGCTGAGAACCGACGGCTGACTTTTGGATTAGGAAAGCTGTCTTAGGCCTCAGATATTCTCTCTGATCTCTGACATCCTTCCTTCAGGAAGCTTCTTTCTTAGATTGGGTTTCACCAAAGGAGGAAATATTATGTTCTACCCATTTAATTGGTATTTAGGATCTTAATTACCACACCTGTTTGCATTTAACTGCCTTTTGCAATAAGCTTGCACGATACCCAGTTTGGAAGGAAAACCCTCCTACTTCTCATCTGAAGATGTGCTGGGGTAGCTTTTCCTATATAATCACTTCTTTGTCATCCCAATTTTCTGTTAATAGACTGCAATATGTGACAGGCCACAAACCATTCTTTATCTGGTGCTGCTATGGTCCCAGGTTGCCATCCATGTGCTGCTGTATTTTTTTTTTACATTTATAAATGTGCAATTAATTTGGAAAATAGATTCCAAACACTCCTTTCCAAATTTTGAACATTGTACTGGCAAACCTCTGGATGCTGTTGAAAGTTTTGCATTCTGTATCGCGTTTTACAGTTCAGTGTTCAGTTGGATCTGGACTATGGTGTTGCTAAAAGGGGAGTTAATCCTTCCTCCGTGTCATTTTCCTTTTTAAAAAAAATAAAAAATCAATTTTATTAAGGGTTTTCAACCTAATATATCATAAAAATCCAACTACAGTGGTACCTCTGGTTACGAACGGGATCCGTTCTGGAGTCCAGTTCGTAACCTGAAAGGTCCGCATCCTGAAGCACTGCTTCTGCGCATGCTCGCCGCGCGATTTGGAGCTTCTGCGCATGACATCATTTTGCACATCTGCGCATGCGCAAACCGCCAAACCCGGAAGTAACCCGTTCCGGTACTTCTGGGTTTGGCGGGTTCGTAACCCATGACGAACACAACATGCAGCGTTTGTAATATGAGGTACGACTGTAAACTAAAAAGAAAATAGAGAACAATATATCAACCATAAAGGAAACTAAAGAGAAAAAGAAGATAAAACACATTAAGATGATCCTTATAATACACAAAATTATAAATATATCTATGTTGCCCTCGGTCACCCTTATATCTTGATCTTCACGAGAGAGAAAGAGAGAGGGATGCTTCCATTTCCCTATCTGCCAATTGTGTATATAACCGTTATTCAAAGTATTTAACATATCATAGAATCATAGAGTTGGAAGAGACCACAGGGGCCATCCAGTCCAACCCCCTGCCAAGCAGGAAACACCATCAAAGCATTCCTGACAGATGGCTGTCAAGCCTCCGCTTAAAGACCTCCAAAGAAGGAGACTCCACCACACTCCTTGGCAGCAAATTCCACTGCCGAACAGCTCTTACTGTCAGGAAGTTCTTCCTAATGTTTAGGTGGAATCTTCTTTCTTGTAGTTTGAATCCATTGCTCCGTGTCCGCTTCTCTGGAGCAGCAGAAAACAACCTTTCTCCCTCCTCTATATGACATCCTTTTATATATTTGAACATGGCTATCATATCACCCCTTAACCTTCTCTTCTCCAGGCTAAACATACCCAGCTCCCTAAGCCGTTCCTCATAAGGCATCGTTTCCAGGCCTTTGACCATTTTGGTTGCCCTCCTCTGGACACGTATATACTCCTGCCCTCCCCCCTTCTGCCATTTTCCTGGTGCAAATTAAGAAAAACACATTGGGGCAAACAGCAGGTTCAGGAAGAATTTTTTACACTAAGAAAACTGGGGAGGCTTAATCCCTTCACCAGAGGCCCGGATGCAGTTCTCCACCCTGCCTTTCCAGAGGTCCAATCGTGGACTCGCAAGGTTGCAGCTCGTCTAGCTGTTTGATGCACCTACCTGGTGGCTTTCACATGTACCATTGAGCCTAAACCAGAAAACCAGGAAGGAGGACAGAGTCATTGACTTGAAAAAGCAGTTAATTCTGCTTTGCAGGGCTGCCCCGAGCGTGTTTAGGATTACAGCCTTCAAAAGACAAAGGGAAGTTTTTAAGCGAATGCCATGACAGGCCGTCTGCCTTGAGAAATGTAATGATCTCATGGCGGACCCTTTGCTGACCCTGCGAGCTGACAGTAAAGAAGCTGACCTTGTGATGACTCTGCCTCGCTGCCGCTTATAAAGAGGAGACATTCACGAGAGTCTTTAACAACATGCTCCAATGTCTGTCCTCTTCTCAGACTATTGACCTCATTCGGAATTAATAAAATGCTCCCAGTGGCTGATAAATCACAGCTGACTCTTATTGCAGCAGCCAGAGCCAGTTCAGAGCACAGATTTGTGCATTTTTAAAACTTTGGTTTTGCTTTCCTAAAAAATAACCATTAAACTGTACGTATATATATACCCGCACTAGAGAACACCAAAGTTTTATTTTGCAAAACAGTGTAGCTCCAGGCTTGCACCCAGTTTTGCCTTTCTATTTGCTCAAGAGCTTTTGATCCAACAGATGCAGCTGCTAACATAAGAGAAAGGGGGGAAGATGTTCATCGGTTCCCTCTTTGGCCCCTCGAACCCCTGAAAATAGGACTATTCACCTTGGAAGGGCCGAATAGCTTCCCCTCTGAACATTCAGAGGGATGGTTCAGAGGAAATTTTCTGGAGGAGCCCCGAGGTCTCTGGACACCCTGGGGCGGAAACTCTGGCATATAAAGTATTGCAGCGCAGTCTATAGAGTCGCCATAGCTATAAATTAGTAGCAAAGTGGTTGGGGGAACAAAAGGAATTGGGGAGGACAGAATGTGCTGCTCTTTTTGCGGACAAACCAGACCCATACGATCATGTTTTATCTAGCTGGTTTTCTAATTGTGGCTTTTGTGGAATGAGCTGAATCCCACATGTCTTGACTGACAGCATGGCTTAGTATAGTGCAAGTCACTGGAGAATTGTCAGATAGCAGGGGACTGTGAACTCTGCTGTTAAAGTGTTGAGTTAGATTATGAACGGGCAGGAGCCTGTCTTTCCTGTGACATTATTTGCTGTTATTAATAATAAGAGTAAACTTAAAAATAATCATATTGTAATAGGTATTCAATGTATATAGGCTATTGCAATGAACAATGCTCTCGCTTTTAAAACCGTTTTGAGTGGCATCTCACGTTTTATCATACTGTTGTATGGACAGATGATGGCCTTTGGCTAAGCAATAAAGATCTGGATTTCGCTTTTTGTCCACACCCCCCACGCCCTTATGAAGCTGCCTGTCCGGATTGTAATGTTAAGTGGTTATTCTGATGGATGAAATAATAATAATAATAATAATAATAATAATAATAATAATAATAATAATAATAATGTTTGAGCTGCTGCTTTTCTACTGAAGTACACAAGGTCTGATCATGTGATAAAAAGCATATTAAAAGTCATTTTTTTAAAAACAAATATGAATCTGTTATTGTCAGTCAGCCTAATCACATACAGTGGTGCCCCGCTAGACGAAAATAATTCGTTCTACGAGTTTTTTCGTAGAGTGAATTATTCGTCTAGCGAAGCGGCAATGGAGCGCGGAGGTTTTTGCGCTAAAAAAAAAAACTTTCGTCTTGCGAAGCAGCCCCATTGACTTTTTCGCCTTGCGGGGCTGCTTCCGCTAGACGAATGCTGTTCGTCTAGCGAGTTTTTCGTCTAGCGAGGCATTCGTCTAGTGGGGCACCACTACTCTGTTTTACACGTCAGCATGGGACAGGCCATTACAGAGCTAATACACATAGCATACAGCAGTGGCTCCAGATCCTTTAGTTGCATACGCACCTTGCATTTAAAGAACATGACTCTCCTCAAATAATCTTGGGGACTGTAGTTTACCCCTCGCAGCACTACAGTTCCCAGCAGCCTTAACAAGTTACAGTCCCCGGGATTCTTTGGGTTAAAACATGGGTAGGCAAACTAAAGCCTGGGGGCCGGATCTGGCCCGATCGGCTTCTCAATCTGGCCCGGGAATCAGCATGTTTTTACATGAGTAGAATGTGTCCTTTTATTTAAAGTGCATCTCTGGGTTATTTGTGGGGCATAGGAATTGGTTCATTATTTTCCCCCCCCCAAAAAAAATATAGTCCGGCCCCCACAAGGTCTGAGGGACAGTGGACCAGCCCCCTGCTGAAAAAGTTTGCTGACCCCTGGGTTCAAATGTGCTTTCAGTGTATGGTATATATGCAGGCTTGGTCAATATGTCACGGTGCAGGGTGGGGCAGTAATGCTCAGATAGTGATCCTCGGTGTAAAAAGAGATATTTGGCACGTGCTTAAGAGTGGCTTTTCTTTTCACCAATGAATGGCGTCTGTGTGTGTGTTGTCCTGGTTGCATGTGCAAAATGCCAGCTTTCATGGCCAACTTGCTTTTATTGGTGCATGCAACTGCTGGTCTATGTTTTAGCGTTTGGGAAGCGTTTGTGGAATCAGGTTTATCATCCAGAGCGCTATGTTACAACCATGGCATCCGGAAAATGCTTCTGAGCTCTGCAGGAGTTCCAGCTAACCCTGTAGAGGTTTTGGATTAAAGTCATAAGCGTGGAGACTTCAAACTTTTGCTTTCCCCAAAGGAGGAGTTGTTTTTCACTGCACCTTTAAGTTTTATTTCAAAACCACTCTGTCTAAAAGCAACGGGCTGTCATTTCCATATGCCTTTATCTGCAATGTGTTTTCATTTTCTTAATACTATTACCACATCTAATATTCCTGTGTGATACATTGTGATGTGTTGCACATGTATGCTTTTGCTTCCTTACATTATCTCTGTAAGCTATCCTGCATACCCATGTATATATATCTTATAAAAATAATCCTATAATGTTGAGATATTGCAGGCACTCGGTATTTGTAGTGTCCGGAAACAATTGAAGATGTTCTTGTTTCGACAAGCTTTTCCAGCTGGATGAAGAATTGTTAGGCCTTTCTGCCTTGGGTGTTTCCCTTTCTTGCTTCTAGTTGTTTTATTGTACAGTTGTAAACTGCCTTGAAATTTATATGCAAGGATATTCAAAAAATAAGAAGAATGTAGACTGTTGTTTGTATGCCCAGGCGCAGTCCCCCTTACCCCAGGAGTCAGGCCTCAAGGGCAAAGGAGTAGACCCAACATATTTTGGGATTAAAATGGACCCAACTTTATTAAATTTCAGGTGTAGGAAACCTTGGCATAGGCATTGGACGTGTATCCCTCTCAACCCCCAGTTGGGGGTCTGAGGCATGGCAGGGTCAAATAAGAACCACTGCAAAATGTGCGTTTACACAGCTGGTCCCCTCCTATGATGCTGGGGGGGGAGTTCTATGGCCCATTTGCTGTGCACTTGTGGACAGAGACTCCCCTCAAGACCCCTCTAACGGGGTACTCTGCTATTGCCGCCGGCATGGAAGGGATGAGTCACCACTTCACCCCCTTCTGTAATTGTTAGACTAAAGCAGGGGTTGGCAAGGTTTACCTCGCCTGGGCCGGTTCATTCCAGCGGAGATCCCGTGCTTTCCGGCGTCTGCACAGATGCCAGTTTAGCACAGCATACGGGGACTCACCGAGCGGGTGGCTCAGTTTGGGGCGGCTCGTGGGCCAGTTAAACAACCCCTGTGCCACTTGTGGCCCATGGGCCTTAGGTTGCCTACCCCTGGACTAAAGGATTCCACCCAAGACCGCAGAATCGCAGGCTCGCCGCCAAGACTACCTACAGCTGAATCCACTCTTCAAGGCTCTGCTTCACATCTCTCAACCAACGCTCATTCCCTATAGGTGTAAAATGCACTCGGTCAGTTCTGAAAAGGTCCAGTTTGTCAGATTTAATATCTGGATGTTTTATCATTCGGCCACCAAGACACAGGGTCCTATTGCGTATAGCCCTGTTGATTTTTACTAGGGCGTAGCTGAGGCAAGAAGGCTTGAAAGCCCCTCTCCATTTCAGACGCGGAAGGAGCTCAGACCAGAAGATGGTGGTATCAGTGGGAACTGCTGCCATGATTAGACTGATGCTCTTTTGGGCGACCAGGTCATTCTCGCCCAGGTGAATCAGCAAGGTGCCTGGGGGACCGTGAGAAGTGATTTTGCATTGTAACTTTGGCATGAGGGCATCCCAACACATCCCGCGTTGGCCCAACCAGAATAAGCGGACTCTGGGGTGGATACTCAGACCAATGATTCATGGCTACATGGAGACTTGCCCAACACACAATACTGCTGTCGAGGATCCATATGTGCTTGCTGGGGGTACCTGTGAAAGGAAGAGTTACAGGGAACTTGTCAGTGATTGCCAACCGGGACCTTGGAATTCCATTGGCCCATGGCATTGATGCGTTCAGGGAACATGCCCCAGGCATTGCAGCCCCAATGTGGAATGAGTGCCCTGAGAAGCAGCTGGGACTGCCTCCGTAAACCGAAATAACTTTTCTAAATACGGCAGTGAACTGATACCTGGACAGAGGTCAGGAATTAGCATGAATAAGGAGGCGGCCGCCAAGGTCAGGCCGGACCCTCAGGAACCTACGGGTGTTGCATACTGGGCAAGGGCCACTGTGTGGCCAGGGAGTCAGAGTCCGGGTGGTGTCCCTACATAACCAATCGGTTTCAGAGGAACGTATTTTGAGTTTCAAGGACCCCTCTTGAAACTTCACATCCTTGATTCACAAGCCTGCGTGGGGCGATGATGCCACGCTCCCAGTGCACTCGCCGATGCGCAGAGCCCCGAAAAAGGCCAGTGAATATGCAGCTCAGAATAATTAACCTCAAAGGTGGACCAACGTGCGCTGCACAACTTGTCCCAAATCAACCACAAGGTCTCAAAGGTAATAGGTTTTCTGTCGTCTGGCAACGCTGGGTTCCTGCAACACCACCCCGTGGTTAGTTTTTTTACATGGAAAGTATTACAGGGGTCTGGCAGCCAAAAACATTTGCTAAAATAGGAGATAGCCACCCTCATGGTCTTTCCGCTTGAGGAAGACCAGGTATTTTGGAACATCAGATTCAGCAGCTGAATGCCTATGAGAGGAACAAGGCGTGGCTCTAAACCCTTCAAAAGATGACCTCACTCTTGAATAGGCCAGTAGTGTGGTGGAGCTAGATAGAGGCATTGGCTGGCTTCACGGTTTCCCCCACATTGTGATTTTTGCATCCCCCCCCACACTCACTCACTCACCATGATTTGTGATATATTGCCAGGTCAGAAATTATGAAACTGAAATCAAGATATGGATTGCAAACCATTTTGGGACGATATATTGATATCACCCAGCTGGTGGCGATGCTGCCATCTTGTGTTTTGCCTCGAGCAGCAAAATGTCTCAGGCCAGTCTGTCAGCCTACTTTCATGCTGTAGGGTTGGTTGGAGCGCTCTCTTTGGCTGAGGTGTGAACTGAGTAACGGTCCGCCAATACTCAAAACCATTTCTTTCAGTGCACTCCTTCAAAACCTGGCAGTGGGGTGCTGCACAGCTTTGCGGCAGAACACATATGTTTCACCCACAAGTTCCCATGTTCTCTAATATTGATCCCAGTGGCGTACCGACAATTGCTGGTGCCCAGGGCAGGGGCGCATGTGCCAGGCAAGGGGTGCCCGCCCAAGCCCTCGCCCTTGCCACTGACACAGGCAGAGCAACCCACCAGAGCAAAGCGAGGCCACGCTGAGCCACCTGCCTGCTCACTCAGGGGGAAGCCTGCTTGGCCAATGTGGCCCTTGGCAGATGGAGAGAGAGGGATTGGGCTGGGCCACACTGGGGTCACTTGCATGGGGAAAACTGCTTTTTGTCCCCTCAGAAATCATGTGCCTGGGGCCACGGCCTCCCTGACACCCCCACGCTAGGCCCCTGATTGATGCCAGGTAATATGTGCTGAGAAAGACCTCTGAGTTCAGCGAGCTGGTGCCATTTAGGGCAGACAGTATTTGGTTAGATGGCTCGAAGGCCTTCTTCCTATCTTCAGTACATGGTTGGGATGCAATAGACTCTGCACAGTGTTTTGTGTACACATCGGGTTCTCTTTTCCCTCTCCAGCCCTTTCTGCCCCCTCAAATGCCACTCAAAAGGGACCCTTTGGTGCAGGTACCGTACTTTTCCGTGTATAAAACGCCCCCATATATGATGCCCCCTATTTTGGGGGACTCAAATTTAAGAAAATGGGGGATGGGACAGAGTTGTTGAGCTTTTTTGGGAGGGGGGGTTACCCAGGGTTGTGGAGGTTTTTTTAGAGGGGATTGCCGAAAGTCACTCGCACACGTCACTAAATCTGCCTCCCGTTCGCCGGCAGAAGCTGTCCCATCGCCGATCAACACCACCCATTGATGCAGCAGCCAATAACACGCAAAATAGCCACCGACAGCCTCGGCAGCAACCAATCAAATGTCCACCCTAGGCACTACCCATGTATAAGACGACCCCCCACTTTTTAGCATGATTTTAAAAGAAAAAAACATAGTCTTATACATGGAAAAGTATGGCATTTGACATTGTTTAAGGAGCCGCAGCCGATGCAGCAGATTAGCCACTTATGGCATTTGCAGAAGTGCATGCCGCTTGCGAATGGGGCTCACTGAGTTCTCTCTGAAGGGTCCTTTCAGGGCTACACCAGAGTTTCCCCACAAACTTGATGGTAGAGCTATTGTTGGCCACAGTTACACACATGCAAACTCCACTCCTAGCAGGGAATTTTTGGTAGGGAATTGTCTGAAAGCTGTGTGCATATCTGTGTGTACATAACATGGGCAACTGTGAGCATGTTACAGTTCCCCAAGTGTCTCTACGTGAATAAGGGTCGGGAGAAATTCAGTTCCGTTCACAATTAATGGCATTTCCCTATCTGTGCTTCCCAAAGCAAAGCCAGCCGTTCTTCAAGGCCCACACTTCTCCAGATTTCGCAGTGCAATTCTCCAAGTGATAGTTACTAAAGTGCACATACGCTTATATGAGGAGACAGTCACACTAAAATGCCGGTGAATATTCATGAGGATTTTTTTTTAAAAATTCAAACTGATGTAGAAATGTGGAGAACTGTATTTAAGGTGGGGAGGGGATGAGAAACTGAAAGAAATCAAAACTGACAGATTGACCCATTCCCATACACAAATCATAATCTGGTAATTGTGTGACATCATGCAATTTATACGAGACTTTTGAGTACTTTCCTACAAGGACATGATCCCTGCGTCTTGAAAATCTGAATTACAGGCCCTGGATAGCTGAGTTGGTTAGAGCATGGTGCTGGTAATTTCAAGGTTGCAGGTTCAGTCCCCACATGGCAGAGCTGCACATTCCTGCATAGCATGAGGGCAGGGCCGGATTTAGGTTTGATGAGGCCCTAAGCTACTGAAGGTAATGGGGCCCTTTCTATGTCCAGCTGTCCTTTGTCAACAACAAATTGTTGCTGTTTTTTTGTGTTGAATATATGCTATATGGTCATTTATGGACCTAATAGGTATCTAAAGCCATTTGCACATGTTGCAGAATGTAGGCACCCTATATATAGAAAGGAGCAAACCAGTGATATTTTAGGGAGCAGGCTAGCAGGCGGGGCCCATGACTTACATCATAGGAGCCTACACAACACAAAACACTGTTGCTGTATGTAGGTTTTATTTTATTTGTTTTTTATCTTATATTTTGGAAATGTACATCCAGGTTTTTTCCCTTTAAATTTTTGGGGGGCTCCCAAGAGAGTGGGGCCCTAAGCTAGAGTTTGTTTAGCTTATATGTAAATCTGGCACTGGCAGAGCTTTGGGATCCCTTCCAACCCTATGATTCTATGAATATTCAGTAGCCCTCATTTTTTTGCTGTATTAGTGTTCCAGTTCAGGAATTTGGGTCTCTGGTAACATCCTTTACTGGCTGCGGCCTCAGGAGACCCCCCCCAAGACAACACTTCCACGGTGCTTGGTTCTTGTGTGCTCCTGAGGCTCGTTCCCCAATTTCGTGTCACAAAGGCCCTTGTTTCATGAAGAAGGTGAACCTTCGAGATGCTGTCAGATCCCTTTCTAATGGCACTCCATCTCGTCACACCAGCTGACAACTTGGGGCCCAGGACTTTGGCCAAGCGTATATAGAAATCCACCCAATTCACTTCTAATTACTAGGGGTGATTTTAACAATGCAAAGTCGAGGTCTTAAAGGAAGCAGGATAGCACTCGTCACTATCAGTTCGTGAAATGAAATATCTTTCTTCCGCACCATGGATCATAAAGAACCTCTGCAGCTCTAGGTGTTACAGAAAAGCCTATTTCAGCTTGGCGGGCCATGTGTTTTTAGCCAGCCAAATCATCGTAGGCTCCGAGGATGAGCTAGCAATATCACTTCAAGGCAGACAGTGCAATACAGCGACACTTTTAACTGCAGAAGGTGCTTTATAATACTTTAGCAAAGATATGGATTAAAGATTTTCCTTGGTGTGGGTTGATATCAATAATATTCTCCTCCATAGCCCATGAGTGTTTGCCGACATACATATTTACCATGCAGTGCAAAGAGTTTCCTGTATAAACACAGAGCAGAAGTAGCGCTGGGCGATACCTGGTTTCCAGCGTCGTGATATATCACCAACTAAGCACCGCGATACACTGATATATCAGAGCTTTCCAAGCTTTTCATGTTGGTGACACACTTTTTAGACCTGCATCATTTCACAACACAGTAATTCACTATTACTAGTGAACCAGAGGTTAAACTAACCCCTTTCCAACCCTGAGAGGAGCACGGGGAGTGTTCGTGCGGCACACTGCAGTTGACACACTTAACATGTTACGACACACAGTTTGGGAAGCTGTGTGATATATGACAATGTCTGAAATAAGGATGAAACTGTAGAGACAATGGCTGGCTTCATGGTTTTTCCCACATTGCAATTTTTGCATAACACACACACACACACATCATGATATATTTGTGATATATTGCCAGGTCAAAAATTATGAAGCTGATATCACAATATGGACTTCAAACTGCTTTTGGATGATATTTTGATATCTCGCCTAGCTCTAGCCAGAAGCAATCTAGGAACCTGGAGAGATGTGCTTCTGCCAACCCTGACTACATGACTACCTTGTCCATATTGTCAAAGATGAGGGTCTCCATGTGGAAAGGATTGCCCTGGCATGAGGATCATTTATATCGGGGATAGGGAACAATTTTTGTTGTTGTTCTTGGAGGCCTGCATTCCAGTGGTGAATAGGACCAGAAGGGGAAGGATGGGGCAGAGGCTACGATGCTAAACTTTGCACACTCAACTCCCTTCCAACCATGCTAACCTCTCCCTCCTCTATCTGGTCGAGCAAAAAGTGTTATCTCACATCATGGGACGTTCTAGCCAGGCCAAAGCAATCCAGGAAGCTGTGGAGCAGGACCAGTAAAGGGTATGGCTTGGGGAAAACACAAATAGTGTGGATAAATAAGATTGGTATAACTGACTTGGCAGTTGGGGCTGTGGGTATTCATCCTACCTCATGATGACCTCCATCATGTTTGGAATGATGAAGTAGGTAAGTCATACCTACATCATCCAGACCTCTTGAGAGTAAGGTTTAGGAGGCCCGTATAATACATCTCTGCAAATAAATATTTTCTTCATATCACACCCAATGACAAAGGTCAAGACGATGTGATCTTAAAAGAAGTGGCACCATGAAACTGGACTTGGGGGAAGCATAACAGATAGCTAGGTAGAATCCAACTCTTGCCACGTTTCCCCCACAACCCCCCGTCATTTGGCTTGCACCAAACAAGCCCCTCCACACAGAAAAGCCCCTCCAGAGCAGAAAAAGAGCTGGAATATTACTTGCCTCCCCCCCCCAAACGCATGAGTAGCTCACTGGACGCAACTCTTATTTTCTCGTCAGTAATTTCTGGTTGTTCTTGTAACAGCTGCAAAGAGAAGAGGGGGATAAGAGACTTAATTATTTTTAAGTGGTTAATTTCTCTTCAGATGACAAAAAGGATCAGGCCAACTTGAACAAAGTCGCTGAGATACAGAACAATGCCAGAAATTTGCTGTACTTAAAAGAAAAATGCATTTGGCTTGAATATTTCTCTTTGCCTGACTCGGGAAAGGAAGTTTGTTTAGGTCAGCGAGAAGAATGTTTGAGCTGGTTCAGAGCTTGCCCTGGGGATTCACGGCTAGTGCTTTATGATTTGCACCGCTATTTAATGACCTTTTAATGATCTGCGTGAACTTGGAAATTCACTTGTGTGCAGATGATGTCATGCATCAGGCTGCTTCGACAATGTAAGTCACAAGTACAAAAATGTGTGGCTTTCTGATCAACTAGTTGCCAGTTCTGTGGGCAGTTGGTACTAAAGACCAGCTGCCAGAAATAAAGCGTGTTTTCTAACATTAAATTACAATAGAGTGTCTCTGCGATGGTCTGAAGCAGTTTAACCTAATGTTTGGGTTATGTATTCAGTGGTCTGTGTTTGCCTGAGCTTGAGTCTGGACTAAGGATTCTGAGCCTCTATTCTCTAATTTGATACATCAGGGGTGGCCAACTCCCAAGAGACTGCGATCTACTCATAGAGTTAAAAACTGGCAGTGATCTACCCCTTTTTGGGGGTTCAGGTCAAAGTTGTTGAGCTTCTTTTAGGAAGGAGGAAGGCCCATTTTTAGGGGTTCAGGTCAAAGAAGTTGAGCTTGTTTGACGGAGGAGGAAAGCCCCGCTTTTTTGGGGTGCAAGGGCAAAATGTTGAGCATTTTTTAGGGGAGCCAAAGTTGTTCAGCTTCTTTGGGATCTACCACAAGACGTCCAGTGATCTGCTGGTAGATCACGACCTACCTGTTGGACATGCCTGCGATACATGATGTCCAATCACAGAACATTTCAGGATTTGGGCCTCTGCCATTGGCCCTTAAACTCTGAGTCATGATTCGCAGCTTGGAAGTTTAGACAGCCAATCACGTTGGGAGTGGGAGTGGCCCAGGCCTTCAGAAATGTATATAAGCAGTTGCTTTGCCCCTGTTGTCCAGTTCTGTTAGTTCAATAAAGGTTATTGCTGTTACCACTGTGTCTTGCCTCGTGGGAACCCACCTACACTTCAGTTTGTGTATTGCTTTCAATATGCATTTCACGTATATTCTTTTTTGGGGAGCATACTTTCTCCTTATACACAAGTTTTCATTGCAAGTTTTCAACTCAAGAGAAGCGCAAAATTTTATTTATTTTTAATTTTTTATTAGCAAAAACATATAAATACACAGTTAACAAATACATACACTAATAACCTAAATGAAAAGGAAAGGAAACAAAAAACAAAAACAAAAAAGATACAAATTGAGAAAACTTAACTATAACAGAATAACTTAAACATTATCAATACCTATCACCTTATAGATTCTATTTAATATGATTCCACCCTGTATTGGTATTTCTATTTCTTGTATATTGTGAACCTTCGGTGGGTTGAATCTCTTTACTTGTTTTTTATTGTAGACTTCCTTCTGCCTCGTTATGGTTTCAGTTCACATTAGCCTACTGTTTCTCCCTGTATTTATCATTTTGTCCTCATCTTGGAGAAGCGCAAATTTTAACTGATACCAGCATTTTGGTTTGCATACTGTTTTAGGAACTGTGAATTGGGTAATGCAAACCAAACTGAATTCCAACCCCATCCCTGCTCCAGAGGCCTGGGACCAGAACCTTCTCCCAGCTAGAAATGTTCCAGATTGTTCCCATTAAATCACCTGTAGGCATTCCAGCATTTCTTGGATTTCTGCAGAGGGAGAGGGAGGTCAACAGCACGGGCCACTGAATTTTAACACAGGAAAGGCAGACTTATCTCTGGATGCAACTGTCAATATTCCCTGAGACCCGAGGGGATTTATTTCATTTGCGGTTTTGCCTAAGGTTCCCACATTTGAAGCGGCAGCAGCAACATTGCCTTACTTCACAGGTGAGGTATAAATTAATTTCAAAACTGAAAAGCATTCGCATTTAAACTTGGCAGGAAACCATACTTCTGTGACTAGGAAGGCTTGCCGTTCCTCTTCTCCCCCATGCAAAGTGTTTTAGGGCTAGCTCTGGTGAACCTGTGCCATGGGAAAGGATCTCTGCACGTGCTCTAAGGATCTCTTCTTCATTACTATGTCACATGTCTTGGCATGTGGACGCGGGTGGCGCTGTGAGTAAAACCACAGAGCCTAGGGCTTGCTGATCAGAAGGTCGGCGGTTCGAATCCCTGTGATGGGGTGGTCCCAGCTCCTGCCCACCTAGCAGTTTGAAAGCACATCAAAGTGCAAGTAGATAAATAGGTACCACTCCGGCGGGAAGGTAAACGGTGTTTCCGTGCGCTGCTCTGGTTCGCCAGAAGCGGCTTAGTCATGCTGGCCACATGACCCGGAAGCTGTACGCCGGCTCCCTCGGCCAGTAAAGCGAGATGAGCACTGCAACCCCAGAGTCGTCTGCGCCTGGACCTAATGGTCAGGGGTCCCTTTACCTTTACATGTCTCGGCCCTCAGCACTGTCCCTGGAAGCAGTTTGCTGAGCTGAGCTGAGACAAAGTTCTTGCTTTGCACGCCATCTAATTCCTAACCTTTGTGCTTCCTCCAGGCGCCATCGCTGCCCTCATCTAACGAGACCCTTTGAAATGAACGAGAAGCCGTGTCTCCTTACTGAGTATACAGACAAGTACCCACTTTATCCCAACTTTGAACCAAGAGAATCCTGCAAACCCGTCGTAGAGTACAATAAGCAGCCAGTACCCATGGAGGGCATTTCCACGATGAGGTAACAAAATGGCGAGTGATGGGTATCCGTGAGCCTAGAAATAGACATACCTGGGAAAAGATTTGTGTTGCAGTCCCGTGTGGGGTGAAGTCCTGTTTTTCGGGACTTGAGGGAAGCGATGGAGGGCTTGTTATCCTGCTGAATGGAGAGTGCAGAATGGATCCTGCCCTTTCTCAGTAACACCAATACCTCTGGGCAACACCCTGGTTACATTTGGACAGCCATATTTTGGCCTCATAAACTGAGACAGGGGAAGATCAACCCAATGTTTATTATGGTGAGCAGACCACCGAAGGAGTACAGACCACAAAAAAATATTACATCACAGCCATTGCGGAAACAGGCTTGACAGGTGGCAAGGGGGACACCCAGCTGCTTTGCCATGAATTCAAATCCCCAGGGCCTGATAAGCTGCACCCGAGGGTGCTAAAGGAGCTCACAGATGTAATCTCAGAGCCTCTGTCTACAAACTGAGAATTCTTGCAGAACAGGAGGTTTTTGAACTGTCCCTAGCTATGATACTCAAGAATGTATGGATGCAGCCTTATCTATGGGGCTCCATCAGACTTGGAAGAAGAAGCTGCAGGGTGGAGAAGGGAGCACAGTTTGTAAACAGCAGCAATAATACTGTAGCAGCAGCAGCTACAGCAGCAATGTCCTGCTAAGCACAACGCTTGTGAGTTTTCTTTTTCTTTAAACGATTGGCCTTTAACTGCCAAGTTAGGACCCACTACAGATTCCCAGCTTGATTACCACCATACGGATATATCAGGGGGGAAATAAAAAGTGTGTCCTCAAGTGCATATTTGGGCTAGATATGGGACTCGGGTGTAAAAAAATTGAAGGCTATTATCCCTCACTGCAAGAAGCAAAGCTACAGGGAACCAGGCAGAGGGCCTTCTTGGTAGTGGCGCCCGCCCTGTGGAACGCCCTCTCTTCAGATGTCAAGGAGGTAAGTAACATTTAACCTTTAGAAGATATCTGAAGGCAGCCCTCTACAGGGAAGTTTTAAATGTGTGACATTTTAATGTATTTTTAATCTTTGTTGGGAGCCACCCAGAGTGGCCGGGGAAACCCAGCCAGATGGGTGGGGTACAAATAAATTATTATTATCAAATTTATTACCTGCATTTCACCAGCAGGTCCCCAGGCAGGTCACAATAACCTAAAATTCAACATTAGGAACAGTTAAAACAAACCATAGTAGCAGGAACAGGCCGAGTTGGCTTGTCACCCAAATCCCCTGCCAGCTTCCAGGGGCGTTAAACCTGTCCGAGAACATTATCTAAGAACTGGCACAATATAGACACGTGTTTTTCCTCGGTTCTGGATATTAACACAAGTGAGCCATGCCGGCGTTCTTGTTTACAGGAGAGATTACGTCCCTCATGAAGTGTCGCCTATAAAGCTGAGGCCGCCTGAACAATATTTCAAGAGTAATGCAGCTATGGACCTGTTGTCTACGTATAAGCAAGACTACAACCCTTACCCCATTAATCGAGTGCCTCCTTGCTTGCCCCAGGAACGGAAGTATTCTTCCGATGACAAGATGACCACAGTACCAACATACAAAGGTAAGTGTCAAAGGAGCTATTTTATAAGGCGATCTGTATTCAGTGGAGTTTACTCCCAAGTAACTGGTGAAAGACTGTGCAGCCTTACACTGCAATCCTAAGCATTTTTATTCAGAACTAAGTTCTAATGAGTTCAATAGGATTTACTCTCTGGTATGTTCTTGATCATTTTCACCATTTCTATTATTATTATTATTATTATTATTATTATTATTATTATTATTATTCGCCCACCTTTTCCTCTGGCAGCTTACAGATACAATTTTATTTCATTCCATTTGTCTGTGGAAGGTGTTGTCCACGATCCCTTCCCTCACACGTTTTTTCCTTCACCACAATCCTGTGAGGTGGGTTTGGTGGACTGGTTGCAGTCGGCTCAAAGTGCCAGATGTCAATGTGCAGGTGACGTCTATGTGTGCGGGAGATCAAACGTAGGAGCATCTTCCTGATGCAGAAGAGGATTCCCTGTTTTCACCGGAGAAATGTTGGAGGGCAGGCCATGGACACTATCCTGCTCCCCCCCCGACACGTGCCGATGGTGCGCGCATGCCCCTTCTGTCCTGTCTTACCTGGCCCTTCGAGTGTGTGGATTCATCCCAAACCAAAGTGCTTAACTACCTGCAGATGAACCGTATGAAAACCTTAGATAATGATTTGCAGAGCCTTTGCCGGGGTTCCGAGAGCCGTAATGAAATGCAGCTCGCCTACATTTGGTTGCAATTTACAACTTTTTATCACAGTTCTCTGCAAATGGAAATCCCCAGCTAATAATTGGTCCCACGGTCTTGGGCATATTGTGCTGATTCATTGTTTATAGGGCACATTTCATTGACTTGGAGGACTGGAACAAAGTGGCGCTTTCTCGTATTCAGGCAGTTCTATCCCCTTAGCCAGAGTCAGACCAATTAAACAGCACTCACGGAGATCCTGCGAGTGGAGCTCTCCATTCACTTCAACGGGGGATGGGAGGCAGCTGCTTCCATCAGTGGAATGGGGAAGGAGGCAGTGACCCTAAGTCAACTCCGGAGGATAGGGAGACTCCTTTGGAACAGTGCCAGATTTACATATAAGCTAAACAAGCTCTAGCTTAGGGCCCCACTCTCTTGGCCCCCCCCCCAAAAAAAATTAAAGGAAAAAAAAACCTGGATGTACATTTCCAAAATATAAGATAAAAAACAAATAAAATAAAACCTACATACAGCAACAGTGTTTTGTGTTGTGTAGGCTCCTGTGATGTAAGTCAGGCAGAGGCAAACTCGGCCCTCCATTGTTTTGGGACTACAACTCCCATCATCCCTAGCTAACAGGACCAGTGGTCAGGGATGATGGGAGTTGTAGTCCCAAAACATCTGGAGGGCTGAGTTTGCCTATGCCTGATGTAAGTAATGGGCCCTGCCTGCTAGCCTGCTCCCTAAAATATCACTGGTTTGCTCATTTCTATATACAGTGGTACCTTGGTTCTCAAACTTAATCCGTTCCGGAAGTCTGTTCCAAAACCAAGGCGCGCTTTCCCATAGAAAGTAATGCAAAATGGATTAAACCATTCCAGACTTTTAAAAACTGCCCCTCGAAACAGCAATTTTTTCCTAATTGCATTTCACTATTAATATACTTCTTCTTAATTGTATTTCAGTTCAACAATTACTTTGATAAAATACATATTTTGTTATGTGCAAATGGCTTTAGATACCTATTAGGTCCATAAATTACCATATAGCATATATTCAACACAAAAAACAGTGACAATTTGTTGTTGACAAAGGACAGCTGGACATAGAAAGGGCCCCCATTACCTTCAGGAGCTGAGGGCCTCATCAAACCTGAATCTGGCCCTGCTTTGGAACAATGTGGGAGGGGGTGCACTGGGGCAGAGGACGATTGCCCCCAATTGCCCCCCTCCCCTTTCTGTTGATGGAAGCCTCTGATACAATCCACTTTCCCCATTTCATAGAATCATACAATCATAGAGTTGGAAGGGGATTTGTGGTGCAGGGATCAGACCCACCAACGCAGATCCATGTTACCCTGTTATCTTTCAAGGTCAAATATGGGACAATCCCTTCCATTCATTATATGGAGATGGAATATAATTCAGGCAGTGAGAGGGGAAAATGCAGTTTTTGCATTTATCTACATAACACCCCACCCCACTGAAAATACTTGGCCATCATCTGTGATTTAGGACAGTGTGGCAGAAAATGATGCTATCAGGTCACAACAAATGCCTTTCAGCTTTGCAGCATCACCCTGTGTCTTGTTCCAGTCTTCTCATTATCTCCCAGATACACTCCTGATCTCTTCATAGGCAGATAATCTAATTTTAGAGTCATTTTGTTTAGCTATGCTGAGGTCCGCCTGAGCTTTTTTGTAACATGTGGTGCGTATCCTTGATTCCCTCCCCTATTTCTTAATTTTTTCAAGATGGTGATACCTGCGAAGCCATTAATACCCACCAGAGAAGAAGGAGCGTTTCAATGAAATTGTAACATATTTTGATGGTGGATAGTAGCACTGTTGACTCCAACAAAGTAAAATATATTCATAATACCTAGGAGAGCTCCAAATGTGTGGAGTTCATTTTAAAACACACCCACCCCCACCCCCCATGCAATGGAAGACATGTGGAAACGTTTGTCATCTTCCAAATATTGTACAAACTCCCATATCAGCAAACATCCTAGGCCAGATTATCACAAGTAATGGCAAACTCTGGAAATACTTCCGTATGTCTTCAATGGCCTACAAAATGTGTGTCTGAAAGGTAATCCTTATAAACTTGCTCCATGGTTGCATAGAGACGGTGTTAAGAAGCAGCCGTAAAAAAATGAGGGATGTTCTCACTTAGTCGCCGCTCCATTTCTCCATGGTTCCTTTCAGTACACGTGCATGGCTTCTTCCCAAAGCAACCTTAATCCTTTATTGCGTGCAGTAGCTATGAAACTGTGGCTCTCCGCAGAGACCCCTTGCAAGCACCTCAGTGCTCCTCGGGATGCAGCATTGCGAGGAAGCAGATTTACATCCCAAGGCGGTCGCAGGTGCTGTGTCTCGATGGCAGCTTCTCAGGTAGCAAAGACGCAGGTGTGCGGATGAGAATCAGGAAGAAGTTAAAGTTCGCACAGGGCTTTGCATCACAACAAATTGTTGGGGCTGTGCCAGAGCAGACAATAAGGGATGTTGCACACACAACACATAGATAACTTTTGGGATTCATTAAAGCAAGATGCCTGGTGTGCTCTGGTCCATGGGGTCACGAAGAGTGGGACACGACTGAACGACTGAACAACAACAAAGCAAGATGAAATTAGATGAGATGGTTTGGTTAGAGCAGGGGCTTCCGAGACCCCCCCCCCCACTCATAGCTCCTTGGTCATAAAGTGATGAGGGTGCTCACGTTTCTTCTTCTTCATAAAACTGAAGCAGGAAGTTGGAAGAGTCACACTTTCCCCCACTTCCTCCTTCATCTCCGTATGCGTTTTTCAAGGCTCAGATAAATTCTACTGGATTTATTCTACTTTTCCTGAGAATGCTTGAAGAAGCCAAGTGCACACCTTCTCTCTTTCTGACTCTATGGGAGACCGGTATTGGTGGTGCCCATTGGCACTCAACTGTTGTTGTTCAGTCGTTTAGTCGTGTCCAACTCTTTGTGACCCCATGGACCAGAGCACACCAGGCACTCCTGTCTTCCACTGCCTCCCGCAGTTTGGTCAGACTCATGTTGGTAGCTTCGAGAACACTGTCCAACCATCTCATCCTCTGTCGTCCCCTTCTCCTTGTGCCCTCCATCTTTCCCAACATCAGGGTCTTTTCCAGGGAGTCTTCTCTTCTCATGAGGTGGCCAAAGTATTGGAGCCTCAGCTTCAGGATCTGTCCTTCCAGTGAGCACTCAGGGCTGATTTCCTTAAGAATGGATAGGTTTGATCTTCTTGCAGTCCATGGGACTCTCAAGAGTCTCCTTCACTCAACTAAAAGGACCTAAAAAGACGGGCGACTCCTAGGTTATAGGTTCACCAGCAGAGTGACTAAGCTGCTTCTGGCGAACCAGAGCAGCGCACGGAAACACCGTTTACCTTCCCTCTGGAGCGGTACCTATTTATCTACTTGCACTTTGACGTGCTTTCGAACTGCTAGGTTGGCAGGAGCAGGGACCGAGCAACGGGAGCTCACCCCGTCGCGGGGATTTGAACCGCCGACCTTCTGATCGGCAAGCCCAAGAGGCTCTGTGGTTTAACCCACAGAGCCACCCGCGTCCCTCAGGTATGCTGTAAGTGGAGTGGAAATGAGAATATGTGGATAAACAATAGCCCCATATTATTAGTCGGCAAATGTTAGCGTATGATTTTGCTTTAAAATTGCATTCTCCTTACATTTCAGCTGATTACTTGCCATGGAAGCAGGCCAAAAGAGACATGATTAAGCCGGCAAACACTTTCCGCCCAGCAGAAGATAAATTTGACTGCCGGACCACGCACCAGGATGAGTACCCTTACAAGGGCCCAGTGATTACGAAGAGCTGCAAACCTTTTAGATCGCCACACATTACAAAGGTACCCTTGGACAGTATGACCAATTATAAGTTGAATTACGTGGCACACCCCTTGTCAAAACGTGAAGCCCATGTCCCTGAGCCATTCAAGCCCAGCAAGGAACCATTTGACGGTCTCACCACTCACAAGCAGTCCTACAAAGGGCTGGCAGGGCCACCCGCTCAGTCCGTGAAGCCCCCTTACGTGAGGCCGGACCTTGCCAATTTTGAAGGGACTACCGAATTCCGGGAAAAGTTCTTGGCTTGGCCATCGGCTCCGCCGTTCAGCAGGAAGCCTCCCGCATACACACCGCCTAAGGAGAAGATGGACCTTAAGACGATGGCGCAGATTCATTACGTCGACCCTCACGGCCGCCCGGCAACGTCCTGCAAACCCCTGGCCCGTGTCGTAACCCACACAGACCCCTTCGACCACTGCTCCACCATGAAGGAGGATTATAAGCACTGGGACTATTCGAAACCTAAGGCCATTGTTCCTCACTGCGAGGTCACATTGCCGAAAGTCCCCATGGACACCTTGACCACCTTCCAGAGCCATTACGTGCCTCACCCGCTTCCTTTCACCAAGAGTTTCAAGCCCCGACTGCCTTCAGCTCGGCCTCACGTCCCGTTTGTTGACGAAACCACCTACGCCACGTGCTACACACCCAAGAAGATCCACATCTGCCCTGCCACGTACAAAGAGCCGCCCGGCTACGTATTTGAGAAGATCGACGAAGGGGGGCACAGGTGGTTCCGCCCTGCTACGGTGGCCCAGGACCGGTGTGCGTCCAGTTTGAATATTGGCGACCGTAGGGGCAGTCTTCCCGGCGGCAGCTTAAGTCAAACAGGCCTCAAAGAGATTGCGATGAAAGCCTGACGTTTTCCGAGCTAGTTTTCAACACACCGCTGAATTTATTCGTTGATGAATGCTATTGGTATCATGTCTATTTCCAGAGGATTGTCGCCCTTCTGGTAGAGCTGAATAAATAACTAACATTCTAGGAAAGCTCTCCTCCCCTAGTTGCGTTACGACATTTTATTTCTGGAGCTGCCACCAGAAAACCATATGGCGCGATCCTCTGCATATCTACTCGGGAGTCCCATTGAGTTCAATGGCTCTTGCTTGCAGGTACAGGTACGCCGCTTAAATTCATTAATTGGACGAGTCTGAACTGATTGATCAGGCAATCAATTGATCAAATCTATGTTTGCATGTGAGGGGAAAAGAATAATTCTCCAGGGGAAAATGTTTTTAAAATTATGCATAGGCAGGTCACAGAAGGGATCAGCACTGGTGAGTCCTTGTTGCACACAGATTTGGGTGTTCTCTTTAAAAGCATCCAGTTTTATATATTCAGAATAATGCTTTTTAAGGTCTACTGCCCAATTAATTAGGGCTCCTTTTTTAAGTCAGCAAGATGTTTTTAATTGATTATGCTAACCAATTCATCGACTAAGCACTGGAACCCTACTAATCGCTGCTGCTCCTGTTAATCGGGAGTTCATTGCCAAAAGGGGAGGTGATGGGGCTCAGCTCTGCACAGAATTGAATCTCTTTGACTTGAAAGTTCTGCTCTTAACGCACAGAATCGTAAGAGTAGCGAGGGTCATCTTGGAGCGGCCTTCCAGGATGCAGTTACAGCATCCCTGACCAGTAGCCGACCCTCTGCTTAAATACCACCAGCGAAGGAGAGTCCACCACCGCTTCCCAAGGCGGCCTGCTCTGTTCATCCACCTGAGAAGAACTCTGCACATGCTCAGAGTCATGGCCCTTGTTAGTCAGTCCAGTTACTAGCCCGGACACATTTTTACAGCTTTATTCATTTGTGAGAAATTTATGTTGTAAAGGGAAGAAAATAACTTCGGGGCAGATCTACACCATACATTTAGGGCACGCCCAACACACATTTTAAAAGGTCATCCCAGAGAATCCTGGGAAATGCGGTTTGTTAATAAGGCTGGGAATTCTAGCTCTGTGAAGGGGAAACTACAGTTCCCAGGATGTATAGCCGTTATGAGGCTTTGCTGCATATTCCAAAAACTGAATTTTGGCCCTAAAAACTAGCAGTGACCAGCCCTGACTATAATTAACCAATAGCCTCACTGCACCTGTGGTTCTGTTCTTAGCAATCCCAGGGGTTTCCAGGGTTGCCATGTGTCCTAAATCACAGGTGATGGCCAATTTGTTTGAAGGGCTGCCCAACCCAAGCCCAGTTTAAAGATACAGAACCATCAAAGGCAGGGGACTGGAGGTTTCTCATTTATTGTCAGCACCTGGGCAGAAGACTGAGCAAGCAGCTAGGTCACCTCCTCACACGATTCTGGTGAGTTGCATTTTTATAAAAATTAAATTGGGGATGAAGCTCGGGGATAGGTCCAGTCCCAGGTAGGGGACTGGGGGAGACCTCTCTCTAAAACCATGGAGAGCCTCTGCCAGTCTGTGTAGACGATGCAGAACTCAGTGAACCAGTGATCTCACTCGGCACAAGGCCTATGGGGGGGACAGGGTGGTGTGCTGGTTAGAGTGTCGGATTAGCACCTGGGGGAGACCAGGGTTCAAATCCCCACTTAACTCGTTGGGTGACCTTGGGCCAGTCTCTGCCTCTTAGCTGGACCTGCCTCGCAGGATTCTTGTGAGCGTAAAATGTGCAGGAGGAAAAGCCCCGTGGGGCACCTTGAGGTCTTTGGAGAAAAGGTGGGATATAAATCAAACAGATGATAAGATAGACAGTGGCCCCTTGGTTCTCAAACGCCTTGGTACTCAAACAGTTTGGAACCCAAACACTGCCAACCTGGAAGTAAGTGTTTCGGTTTGAGTGCCACACTTCTGTTCTGAGCGTTATGTTGAGGTCTGTCCGTTTTTGCTATTTATTTTGCATTTTTGTGGCTCTTTTTGTTTTTGTGACAGTGTGGAACCCCGTTCAGCTACTGATTGATTGATTGATTGATTGATTGATTGTGTGACTGCAGTACATGGCTTATTGCTTTCATTTTATGGATCAGTGGTCTCGTTAGATAGTAAAAGCCATGTTAAATTGCTGTTTTAGGGGTTGTTTTTAAAAGTCTGGAACGGATTAATCCATTTTGCATTACTTTCTATGGGAAAGCGCGCCTTGGTTTTGGAACGCTTTGGTTTTGGAACGGACTTCCGGAACGGATTAAGTTTGAGAACCAAGGTACCACTGCACATGAAAATCAGAATGCATATCAGTGTTGTTTAAATCTGTGCCCTCATTTTGGAGATTTACATAAGTGCCAATGGAGACACATACTCAGGCAGGAATCTGATACCCCAAACCTCTTTCTGTGGGGAGTGTTAATTGTCCAAAATTTCTTGGTTATACAGCAAGTCTGGAGAACATGACCATTTTATATTCTGCTTAGTGGAAATCATGGCTCATGCATTCATTCTTAGTTTTGCTTAAGGGGGTTTGCAGCAACTGGGGAGTTCTCGAATGTTTTGGCTCCTGAACGCCGCAAACACAGTAATGACTTTTCTGGTCTGCAAACTATTTTTGGAAGCCGAACATCTGAAGGGCCTCCGTGGTTTCCGATTGGCTGCAGGAGCTTTCTGCAGCCAATAAGAAGCTGTGCTTTGGTTTCTGAATGTTTTGGAAGTCGAACGGACTTTGGATTCTGTTCGACTTCCAAGGTACGACTATATTTGGTTCTCCTGGCTATTGGTTAGCCATTCCCTGCTTTCTGGCTCAGGAAAGCTCAGGAAAGTTCACATCTTTCCTCCTGGGTGCAGTCGTACTTGATATGATACTTCTCAACCAGTTGAAGGATAGCTTTCTTTCTTACTTGGTAATAAAAACCACTAGGTTGGACCACTTGGTTTGTGGAAAACCAGTCCCATGAACGTTGCACTACCAACCTCACAGAATATTTACTTAAACCGATAATTTAGGCTTAACAAATAAATTTGCAGAAAGTGGGGGAGGGAATAGCAACCTTCGATCCAACCATTGAAGCATTTCCTTAAGTAACAAGGAGCAAGTTCTGGGTTCCTTCATTAGCAATTAAATTATTCACCGTTTCTCCGGTCTCTTCGGTTCACGTGGCGTTCCTGTTTGTTTGGGTTGACTTTCTGGGTTGAAGCATGAGATCACCCCAATGGCCATGAGGGACCAAGAGGCAGCAGACTGTTTTATGGGATCAGAGGAGTGCCTGTGTGTGCAGAAGAAATTGATTTCTCAATTCCCACATGATTTCGTTGCAAGCATACTTACAGTGCAGGGCGTGCAGCCACAGCGATCATAATAATTACCCACTCAAAAGCAAATGTTTTGTATTTCAAATCAGAGCCTCTCCCAGCACTTTAATTCCTTCTCAGCCAGACACATATGCACCATATTCGTTTGTTATCACAGATTATCCGCTATTTTACCCTTTATCCGTGGTGTCCAAACTTTTTTCAAAGAGGGCCAGATCTGATGAAGTGAAGGGCCATGAGGGCCGACCAAAGTTGTTGAGCTTTTTAAATAGTGTTTGGTCCTTTGAAGGAAGAATTCTAAGCCATGATAAGCTTTCATAGGAACCTAAGACCACTATCCTGTGGACATTGGATTTATTTAAGGACAGACCCCCTGAGTGTCCCTATTTTCCAGGAACAGTTCCGGATTTACAGAAGCCATCCCCGTTTCCGATTTGATTCCGGAATGTCCTACTCTTCTTTAGGATGTCCCGATTTTCCTTTGAGAAATGTTGGAGGATATGAAACGGATAACACATCTCAGTCATGTTTCTGTTTTAATCGGAGAAACTTTGGAGGGTATGGAGTTATGCGAACCCCCCCCCCCCCCGAGCCAAGGAGATAAGTAACCATACAATCTGTAGAAGACACCTGAAGGTAGCCCTGTATAGGGAAGTTTTCTAGGACGCGGGTTGCGCTGTGGTCTAAAGCACTGAGCCTCTTGGGCTCGCCGATTGGAAGGTCAGCGGTTCGAATCCCTGCGACAGAGTGAGCTCCCGTTGCTCTGTCCCAGCTCCTGCCAACCTAGCAGTTTGAAAGCACGCCAGTGCAAGTAGATAAATAGGTACCGCTGTGGCAGGAAGGTAAACGGTGTTTCCGTGCACTCTGGCTTACGTCATGGTGTTCCGTTGTGCCAGAAGCAGTTTAGTCCTGCTGGCCACATGGCCCCAAAAGCTGTCTGCAGACAAATGCTGGCTCCCTTGGCCTGAAAGCAAGATGAGCGCCGCACCCCATAGCCGCCTTTGACCGGACTTAACCGTCCAGGGGTCCTTTACCTATAGGGAAGTTTTCTAATGTTTAATGTTTATTAAGTTTTCATGTATGTTGGAAGTGGCTGGGGCACATATACCCGGATGGGCAGGGTATAAATAATAAAATTATGATTATGATTATGGAATAAAGGTAAAGGTATAGGGACCCCTGACCGTTAGATACAGTCGTGGATGACTCTGGGGTTGCGGAGCTCATCTCGCTTGAATGGCCGAGGGAGCCGGCGTACAGCTTCCGGGTCATGTGGCCAGCATGACTAAGAGCAGCGCACGGAAATGCCGTTTACCTTCCCACTGGATCAGTACTTATTTATCTACTTGCACTTCGTGCTTTCGAACTGCTAGGTTGGCAGGAGCAGGAATAGGACGTCCCTATTTCCATCAGATAAGTGTTGGAGGGTATGTAAGGATAAAAATGTTTAGGATCAGGCTTTCAATCCCCAGCATCTTCGGGTAGGGCTGGGAGATGCTCCTGCCTGAACCTGTGGAAAGCGCATCAGTGTTGACATTACTTGGCTAAGTGGACCATTGGTTCGATGGCACCTTCCTGTGTTCCTGTAGGCTGCGTGTCTTGCAAGCTGCATCTAGTATATCAGAAAACACTACTTCTGTGCGTCTAATGCATATATTATGTTTTATGTAAGAACCCATGGAATTCCAGCTAAGAAAGGTGACGCTGGTGCAACGGTCCTGATCCGGCAGGCATTAATTGAGCCAGAAAAAAAGGCCAGCCAAGCGTGCAGTGGCACGAAAGCTTGAGCCAGCTGAGAGGCTGGGTGATAAGGCACCCTTCCATCACATTGGGCCAGGAGGCATTGTATCGCAACAATGGGGTGCACCTGTCAGAATTGGGCAATGGAATTTGGCTGAAAGACATCGTTGAGGGCATCAGGGGTTGGTTGCAGGTGTGAAGTCTCCTTGTGGCTCAGTTGGCAGTTAGGCATTGGGTAAGCCTTGGTCTTGGCTGGAGGGGTGGTTGTAGGTCATAGCCCCACCCTGATGCACTCCCAGCAGGTGGGCTGGAGTGGAATAATGTGGCTTCACCCAAGGCCTATGCCAAACCAAAAAGTTGTGGCCTGTTTGACTTCAAAAACTCTATGCGGTTGTCTTGTCTGGTTATTTTCTCCCTGGGAACTGTGGGGTTATACTTGGTTCCACTGGCAACTGAGCAACGTTGACCCTCCTTCTAGCAGTTGGTGGCCCAGCCTCTAATAAAGTGAGCAAAATGACTTGGTAGATGATTTCAGAGTCCATTGTTGAAGGAGTAATGTGAGCAAATAAAGTGCCAAGTGAGCACTTGAGGAACATAAAATTGTTAAGGGGGGGGGGGAGAGAGGAAAATGAGACTGCTCTTAAGTATAGTGTGTTTCGTGAGTGTGGCTAGTGGAGTGACTGCCTATTCACACTTTTGCACAATCTATATTTTCATTGTATGGTGTAGAGTGGTACCTCGGGTTACAGACGCTTCAGGTTACATACTCCGCTAACCCAGAAATAACGCTTCAGGTTAAGAACTTTGCTTCAGGATAAGAACAGAAATCGTGCTCTGGCGGCGCAGCGGCAGCGGGAGGCCCCATTAGCTAAAGTGGTGCTTCAGGTTAAGAACAGGTTCAGGTTAAGAATGGACCTCCAGAACGAATTAAGTTCTTAACCTGAAGTACCACTGTACTGGTTATTTCTCCCACGTTTGAGAGCTTTATTCATAGTTCTGCTCCTGTGTGCTGCTAAAATCTGACGTTGCCTGATGAAACGGGTCTTAACTCAGTTTCCCCACTCTGTGTCAGGTGTGGGCACCTGTGATCCCCCCGGGTGTTGCTGAACTGCAGCTCCCATCATCCCCGACCATTGGCTATGCTTCTTGGGGCTGATTCATTCCAGCAAGTTATGGAGGATGACATTCCTGCCCTAGTCAATACTTGTCATCACTAAAGTCCATTGAAAGCGACGGGTTATGTCCACTTTCACAGCTAACTTAAATTGGGCAGCTGTAACTGTGAGTTTAGCGAAAACCACAGTGGGTTTGGGCTGGGCGTATAAAATTTAATAATTGAATGGGCAATTGCATGCTTCATTCACTTTAGGAAGGAGTTCTGTTTTCTGTGCAGTTACAGCATTCTTGTGGCAGCTTAATCTTATTTAAGGTCTTTTGATGGGAGAATATTCTCCTGCAGGCGGGCTTAAGAGCATGCAGGGCAGGTTGTGTGGCCGTCAGATCTGCCCTCCCTCACATTCCCTGCCCCTCAGCATCTGCCGCCTGAGACGACTGCCTCACTTGACCACCTAACGATAGGGCCGGCCCTGGTCACTTGTATGTGTGACATGGAGTTTGGCCCTCCGTCTTCCGAGGCGGGAAGGGACTGATGTGCTCACTCTTAGTGGGAAGCTGCAGCTGTGATGTCTGTGGTTGAGTACACACCATGCATTTAAAGCCACCCCCCCCAAATCCTGGGAACTATAGTTTGTTAAGTGTGCTGGGAATTGTAGCTCTGGAAAGGGAAAACTAGATTTCCTAGGACTTTTTAGGGGGGTGAGCGGGAGCGTGGTTTAAATGTATATGGTGCGTATACAGCCGTATCTTGACCCACCTCCCTGCAGAGTATCTGCATTACAAATCTGGAGTTCGTTATACGAAGGTCAGGTCCTGTGAGGTTAGCGAACAAGATAAATGTAGCCTGATTCGCATGGGACTATTGGCTCTCAGTTTTGCATTTTGTCTTTATACCGGTATATGTTTTTTTCTTTTTTAAAAACATAAAATAAAATCAAAGCTCAGCCAAGAACAAGCCTCTCAGGACAGAAGCTTCACTCTGGTATCTTAAAAGGGAGAGGCCATAAAATAAGCGAGAAGCCATTTCATATGGTGCTAACCCTCCTCTTGTTAATTAATAATTAATAATAATAATAATAATAATAATAATAATAATAATAATAATCATTTATTTGTACCCCGCCCATCTGGCTGGGTCCCCCCCAACCACTCTGGGCAGCCTCCAACAGATATTAAAATACATTAAAATATCACAGGTTAAAAACTTCCCTAAACAGGGCTGCCTTCAGGTATTTTCTGAATGTCAGATAGTTATTTATCTCTTTGACCTCTGCTGGGAGGGCATTCCACAGGGCGGGCGCCACCACCGAGAAGGCCCTTTCTTGTAAATCTGCTGCAAGTGGGACGCAGTACTGCTTATTGAGCAGAAGGAAGCTGGTGAGGAAAGCCCTGGTTCCCCGCCTCCCATTTGGCAGATATTTCATTGGCGTTGGGATTGTTCACGTGCAAAGAACCAGCCTTCGGTTTTAAAGTGGGCCAAAATTCTTTCTGGTGCCCTTTAAATCCAGGCGGATAACGATGGCTGACATGACAGCAGGTGTTAAGGAGTTTCTTTTGCTGTATTATCATTCACCATGGCTACTGTTTGTTCCTCATCTGCACATCAGTACTTTGGGTTTTGTACTTAGGATTTCAGTTTCGGGTCACTTAGGGGGCTGGAGAAGGAAGCTTAAGTCATTTGCCTAGTGTTAAACCCACACTCTTGCCTGGAAACCGAAGCCTAAGGTCACATTTAAATGGGCTATTAAAACAGATCTCTTCTCTCAAAGAATATGAGGAACTGTAGTTTCCCCCCCTTGGAGCTCCAATTCCCAGCACCCTCAACAAGCTACAGTTCCCAGATTTTTTTTTGGGGGGGGGGTTAAATGTATGGAGTGTACACAGCCTACGGGTTTTGAGGCTTCTCTTCAGATCTAGGGCAGAAATGAAGCCAAGCTGTTTCTAAATTCCAAACAAAAAAATAAAAAAATTCCTTCCAGTAGCACCTTAGAGACCAACTAAGTTTGTTCTTGGTATGAGCTTTCGTGTGCATGCACACTTCTTCAGATACACAAAAGCTCATACCAAGAACAAACTTAGTTGGTCTCTAAGGTGCTACTGGAAGGAATTTTTTTATTTTATTTTGTTTTGACTATGGCAGACCAACACGGCTACCTACCTGTATCTAAATTCCAAGGCGTCCGTATGGTTTATAAAGAACGAGACGAGACAAGAGGGTGTAAATAAATAAGATGCATTATTTGTACAAAAAAAATTATATAATCAAGTTTTTTGTTTTGTTTTTTAAAGGGGAGGGAAGCCGCCTCCTGTAATATTTTCCAACCCTAATAAATGTACACTGATGCTCTCAGGTTGCAGTTCATCAGTCAAATTACATTTGAAATTACATTCATAGGCTGCAAGCCCTTGCACAGTTAACAAACCTGCAAGCCCCCAGTGGGACTTAGCACAAGCGCTCTGTGCAGAGGACCCTGGCCATGGTGTGCAAAGGGGGGGGGGCAGAGTGGCCGAGTCAGCCTCTGAGTGCAATTCAGCACCACAAAATACAAGCGGTACGGTCCTTGGTTTCTGTAGGAGTTGGTTTGCACGGCTCCGAAGAGTCCTTGCAGACGCAGGCCCCCTCCGCGATGCCCACCCGCAGCGTCACATGAATGAAGGGGGCAACAAAGGGATGCTTGCGTGGAGCTTCACCCTGCGCTGAATTGGGTGGGGGAAGTGTGCTTGGGTGAGAGCTCCAGGCATGCTGGTCCACCGGGGCTTTGCGCTCCGAGATCCCTTGGAGCAGAGTTATTGCATGATGACTATAGAAGAGGTGGCTGTTGCACGGTTGCCATGTGTCCTCTTTTTCCAGGACACGTCCCCTTTTTTCCAAGGGTAAAATTTGAGACAAATTGCATTTATTTGCTTTGAATGGCTGGCACAGCGTCCTCTTTTTTTTTTTTGCTCTTCAAAATATGGCAACGCTACTGAAGGCTGATATTACCGCTGCATTTCTCGCCAGTTACTTCTGTCGGAAAACAGCCGCCATGTCATTATTAAGTAAGTTGCCGTTCGTTTAAATCAAACAAACAAACAAAACCACCCCACCCTTGCCCTCCCACTTGTTGCAATTTACTCTGCATGCGCTGAAACCCAGTCAATATTAAACAAGAAGTGCCGATTAGAATTTGGGGAGGGGAGGGGGATATACATTATCACTGGTACAACAAGAACACATTGCAGAGGGATAACAGCGTAGCTCTTCCTCCTAAATAGGTTCATCTGAACAACCATAATGTACAATTATTCATATTGCACTTTTTATACAAGAAATTCTAATAAATATACAAAAAAGATACATTTACATACATAGAAAGACATTCTTTTTCTTTTTTTAAATAAACGTCGCTTTGATTCATAGTAACACAATAGCTCAGAGACCCATCTGAAAAAGAGAGAGAGAGAGAACACATATTCCCTGCCAGATACATTTTGGAATGACCCAAAACCGGAGGCAATTTAATCTGTCGGACCTGATGCTGGCCTCACCAGAGAACTTCCAGACTTGCTTTAGAATTGGCAGGTAATAAAAGCTGCAACCTGTCAATGCTACCTTCAGC
Organism: Lacerta viridis; assembly: GCA_900245905.1. Lineage (NCBI taxonomy): Eukaryota > Metazoa > Chordata > Lepidosauria > Squamata > Lacertidae > Lacerta > Lacerta viridis. Next base: position 142,435 of record OFHU01004475.1, on the reverse strand, counting down.
ACTTGAGCTGCGTTTTACGACTTCAGCACAAGCCCTGGGCCCCCGCAGAGACACCTGAGGCACAGCTAAGCCCTTTTATAGAGCCGATGCTCAACCAAAGGACGAGAGCCGCACAAAGCTAAAAGTTTGCAAGCCAGGCCTCCCCGCTGCCTTGCCCCACTGACGTGGGGGCTTCTTTCTAAACAGCCTTTTGTTTTCCTTGGCTTGAAGAGGTGCAGCACTTTGTGGCACTAAAGCCCGGATATATAAATCCGCTAGACACCTATAGGGATGTGGGGGAATTCTGACAAAAACGGAAGAGAAAGCGGAATCTGCTGCAGCTTGCGTGTTTGTCTGCAGTCAGGAGCAGAAATGAATAAAGCAAATACGATCAGTGTTCATTCACATTGCTGCTGCAAACAAGCACGCAAGTTAACAGCATTTTAAACGTTGTTTTGGCGTTTCCTTTACATTGAAACGAGTGTAAGGTACATTAACTAGCAGACATAATGTAGCATTTGGCAGAAACTGAACTGCATTGGAATGGAAACAGCGTTGATTGTGATGGATACAGGTCAGAATGCAAAAGGTGGTCTTCGCCCATCCCCTAGAGAGCTCAAAGCACACACAGCAGCAATGCTATTCATTGCAGAAACTTCTTCTTTCTGCTTCACTTTGGGACCGGGGTCTGCAGACTGCATAGATTGCTGTGCAGGCATACTGGCTGCAGTCCCACAACCTTGCCCGCCTGCCGTTTGCAGCCTGGAAGTGATGCTCACGCAACCCACATGAGCTGTATTGTGTGCCAACACCTGTTTGACAACCTGCAGGAAGCAAATCTGCCAAACCCTAACAGCCATTCACGGGGAAAAACATGCACCTAGATAGTCACTACAAAATAACTGCGAGAGCCTATTGGATGCATACTTCTAAATCTCAAAATGTGCATGAGATGCGCACGGACTTTGGTCAAAGCAGTCCAGCTGAAGCCTGCTTAATACCTGACCCCGAAAACATTTATTGGCCATATGTTTCACTAAAGTGGGCGTGTGGCTCAGGGGCCACCTCGACTGATAGTCCTTTACTTATTCAACATTTATCTTGCCCTTCCTCCGAAGGGAGTCCTTTTCGTCTGAGATCCGCTTCAAATGAGAGGGCAGCGCAGCCACGTCCCCCCAGTTACGGGAATGCTTACCTTTGCAAGGAGCAACGCAGTTGGTGTCATGCTTAAAGTAGGCCATTCACATCAATCCATGCTGCGGCTCCATGCTGTGGATCAATGGTCCAGGTGCTACTGACCCGTTTTAAACATGATGCTGAACTCATGGGAATTCCAACAGGGTGTGTGCTCATAGTGAGAAACACCTGATTGTGTGCCAATTCTGGGCCAGCAGAGGGGTGGAGATGGCTGCGTTGTACAAATCTCAAGTCACATTCAAGAGTTACACTCTTTTGCATTTTTAACCTGTATACTTTTATTCTGTACTGTTAGCTACAGGTGTCTCGTGGTATTTCTTTTTCTGGACTAGGTCCCACCCTTTCCTCTGTTATTATCAAATATTCTTCTTCATTTATTTATTTATTATTTATTTATTAATTACACCCAGTATGCACCATTGCATCTATGCATCTGCCCAACCTAGATGCTATTTTAATCATTAACTCTTAATTATGCTCCAATTTAGTTTTTATTAGCACCAGCTAAACCTGATAATTGCTTCAGGATTTTTGAACCTGGGCTCTTCCTCGTTTCATCCGGTCTAAAATTGATCAAGTGTCTTATCAGTACGTGAATATCATTGCACATATTCAGCATTTATTGAGAATAATTTTGTGTGTGTGTGTGTGTGTGTGTTTATAAAAAAAACAAAAACCAAGAGTCTATACAGTCGTACCTTGGTTTTTGAATAGCTTAGTTCACAAACAACTTGGAACTCGAACATCGCAAACCCAGAAGTGGGTGTTCTGGTTTGCAAACTTTGCTTCAGAAGCCGAACATCCAGTGCGGCTTGCGATTGGCTGAAGGCCTTGGTTTCCAAATGTTTGAGAAGTCGAATGGACTTCCGGTACGCATTCTGTTCGAAAACCAAGGTACGACTATACGTATCAGGAGGAATACCAAGACAATGAACAGAAATCAACTGAAATGTGACAAGAGGGCAAGCCTCATTTCTTACAAGGCTCTTTTTTGTGACTGGGATTAACGGATATGCCCTTTGCATCCCTCCCCCTGTTTTTAATGCCACGTTGAAATGGAGCTTGTGCCGATGCAGTATTTTGAGACTTGGACTGTGCCTCCTGAGCATAAACCAAAAGCAGGGAGGCCCAGGTGGTAACGCAACAGAGAAACAGCTACACAAAACCCATGGCGGATGATTATACGGAACTACTGAGCACATGAACACACAACCATTTGGGAAGCTGTTGGGCTGCAGCATCCTGCCCCAATGGCAAGTAGCAGAATTTCCCCGCTCCCTTGCTTTCCCGTATTTCTGAATGCAATGGTACAGGGTAAATTTCTCTTCGCCCAGTGGTGGGTGGCTGTTCCTTCCCATGTCCACCTGGTGAAATGCACTCCATAGGAAGCTGCTCCTTTCATCAGATGGCCATATCTATTCCCCTGACGTGAGCAAGCCTTCCAGGGTCAACTGAAGGCTGATCCATTCTTCAACACGACACCCCTTTTCCTTCCGCTTTGTTATCCCTTCTTTTGTGCAGGGGCGAATGCCGCGTTCCGCTCTTGACTCAAGGCACTGGCAATTTCGCTAGGTGTTTGCAGAGTCCAGTTGCTGAGGGCCGGTTTCCTGCAGGTTCCTTCTGTCCACAGAGGGCAGCCTTGAAGCCTTCCAGGGCGTTCCATCATTCCAGACTCTTTTTCTCTCTTTCCTTTTGTCTTGGTCTGCACCCTCATAACGAATTCTGTGACTTGCTGCGCTTGTCTCCCAACCTCCTTACAGAAGGGGAAACCTCGTCGAGGTCTTTGCAAAGACTTCAGTTTAAGAAAGGGATTTTGTTTTTGTTTGTTTTTGAAAAAAGGGGAAACCAAAAAAAGGGGGGGGAGGAAAAAATAAATAAATAAAATGGAAGATAATGCCATTCCATTCCAATTTTTCCTTTTTATGAAGAAGAAGCCCTTCTCAGTAAAAAAGCAGAGGGTGGCTGGTGGTGCCAGATTCATTGGATGGTTCTCTGCCTGCCAGCTTTATGCTTTTCCACACGTCCCACAGCACCGCGATTTGAATTGCGTGAGCTGGCAGAGCTTCAGCTGCTTCACCTTCTCACAGTACCTGGTGGTATCTCTGCACTCGACTAGGAAAAAGAGAATAATTGTATTATTATTATTATTATTATTATTATTTATTATTATTTTAAAAAGGAGAAGAATTCATCACCTTGCCTCTCATATATGTTGACTAGTTTTACAGCTTCTCTGAAAAGTTCCCATCTTCCTATCATTTCATTACCGTTGCAACATTTGGGGCCATTTCTTTCACAGAATTTAAGACAGAACTATTGGCCGTTTACTCCCCCCACCCCACCCCCCAAAACCCTTTAACTTTTTTTTTTTGTCTGCAATTTGGCAGGCTTAATCCAATCTGCAGGGGCTCTTGGGCTTGAACATCTCATTCACTTTGGCCAAAGGCGGAGAAAGTTATAGCTGTTTTTAGATACTCCATTATAGTGAATGGGGAACACACAGCTTTGTTTATATAGAACGGGTTAAAGCCTGAAATGCAGATTAAACTGAAACACAGATTGAAGTGGGGAGAGCGCAGCACGATGCAGAAACAGATCAGAATTTTTGAAAAATGCACAGCTACAGAGTGAATCTTGGGGCCTCTCCAGAACTCTAGAACAAAGGAAATGCAAATATATATTCATATATATGAATCAGTACATATTTCAAACTGCAAAAAATCAGTTTTTCATCTGGGATTATCCTGCGACAATGACTATAAAGAATAACCACGGAGCTTTATTTCCTATAGTAATGTAATTGTTGTTTACATGCAACTGTTCTGGAAGCTAGTCTTTCATGATGTTCTGCCGGGTAGTGATGAGAACTTTATCATATATAATCTGATTAGAAATCTGGGGAATCGGCAGTGTGGTGAAATTATTTCATGCACACCTGCAGAGGACGACATGTGAACCAGTCCTCCGAATCCGCGTATTCAGACAGCAGCTTCCCCCAGCAACTGCATTGCTAAGTTGGAAAGACGTACCGTTTTCACAGGGAGTGATGTTGCAACGCTGCCAGTTAGCCGGCCTCGGTCTCCAGGCGCAGTAGTGCTCTTGCACGGGTTTGTTGGTGCGGACACGCACACATTCCACTCGCCTCGACTGGAAGCCGTAGTTCCCGCAGGTGGCCGTGCACAGAGTCCACAAACTGACCCTCCAGTGCACTCCACAAGCATCTGTCCAGCAGTTCTGCGTGCTCAGAGGCCTTTTGGCAAACAGAAGAGATACAACGCTACTGCGGAAATATTCTTAAAAACAACACCTGTACACAGGGGCGTAGGAAGGGGGGTGCGGGGGGGGTGAGTCCGCAAAGGTGTCACTCTGACGGGGGTGACAAAATGGTGGGCGGCACTCGTCACTGCTTAAGTTTGAAGTTGTCTTTTTTTGTTTTCAACTCCCTTTTGAGCCTAAAAGGTTTCGTTTGAAGCATTTGCATTAAAAGAACTTTTATAACTTAAGGTTTGAGCCTTTTCCAAAAAGCTTTTTTCAAAGTGAGATTGTGCAGCCTGGGTCAGAATCATTGACCAGTATTTGAATTTTTACAACTGAGGTTTTCAACCCTCTGTCTTTGGGCTCCTCTAACTTAGGTTTTTATACCTTCTTTCAAGTCTAATTTCCTTTGAGGAAACTGATAGTCTCGGTGAAACGGGATCCTTTTAGCCGGCAACCCGTCAGGTTCATTTTCTTTTCAGAAAATCCTCATCTAGGTTCTATAATCCTTATTTATACTTTTGCGCCAGGCACTTTAATGTTAAGTTGTTACACTTTCCTTGTATTGAACTGTATATTACAATTACCCGTTCTAGAGATTCTCACGGCTTCTGTTTACTCTGTTTCTGCAATTTTTGTCCCCGTGATTGTCTATTTCTTGTACAAGCTACTGCTGCCTTCGAACAAGTAAGCCAAATTCAGTGATGCCACACTGGCAAACAAAACAGCCCAGTTTTCTTTCCATCATTTTGCACAGTTTATTCCAACACCTGTACGACTTTGCATATTTGCTTCTGGTTTTGCAAGGAAAAGGCAAGGACTCGTGAAAGGCACAGACTTCTCCCTTCTCCCACTGGAATCCTGCCAAAGCCCTCTGGCTTCCAGGGTTCCAGCAGAGATTGTCCAAATGCATTCAAACATTTCTTTCTAGCAATAAGGGCTGGGCACTTGCCCTTTATAAAACGAAAAGTTGAGCTTTTCCGGAAGCTGAATTGTTTGTGCAATATCAATACCTGGGCATTTTCTACGTCCATGTGGAATCATAACATAAAAACATAGACTTTCAGTAAGAAATGAGAGGAAGAGTATTGGCTAATGTTTTCATTTTCTCCTTTAATGAGCCAATCCATCCATCCCTAGAGCAACAAGTACTCTGTCCTACATTTATTCACTTTGCAAATCGTAACGTTGCCTTCAGCCATTCTCAGTATTGGGAGACTTTATTTTGCGACAGGTGAAATTGCTAGATGAAGCATTGAAACTGGTGAGGTTTAAGGGACCAGGGTCCAAAACATAAATAATGCTATGTCACAATTGGCAAACATGGTGTCAGTTTCTGAAAATATCAGCAGGGCTTACCTTGGGAGGGAACTGCATTGGTCGGAAGGCACAGAGATCCCATCCCTGGTCCGGCAGAAAACCTGCCTGTGTTGTACAGCCAGTCGAGATCCAATGCATGCTCCATTACACTGTTAACAAAGACAACTGGACACTTAGAATAGACCTGCACTATTTATCATCATCATCATCATCATCATCATCATCATCAAAGAATGCAGCCTACCAATCACGTATCAAAACCTATCAAGGACTTGATAAATATTTATTTGTTGCTCGTCCAGGATTGTAAAAGAGGTGTGTGTGTTGGGGGGTTAATTCCCAAGCACCTGACATGCCACAATACATGGCTGGTATATTGAATTCAGCTTGGTGGGTCATAAATTGAGCAGGCTGCAGCAGAATGAAGATATATCATGCATTTCTTTCGGTACTGCTAAAGGAACACTGCAAATGAGTCAGATTCTCCCTGTCTTTTGCTATAGATCTGTGGCCTGGGCCATGCATGATTTAATAATTTATTGTTAAATTCCAAAAGCATAGCTAGGGTGGTCTGTTTCAGCAAAACCAACAAGAGTCCTGTTGCACCAGGAAATTAATGGTAGCATGGACTTTTGTGTGCCAGAGCCCCTGAAAACGGATGCTACAGTAAACACATTAGTCTTTCAAGGTGCCTTGGTTGGTGCTATAAATTCAAGAGTTTAGGACAAATGAAAAGTCCCCTCTCACTTTCCCATTTTGTTGGCCTGCAGCTTGAGATCCACACAGCAAATGTTACTCCATCCCATTTGCCGGACGTTTTACTACTCATAATTTACGGGCAACCCCTTAAAAACAAGTAACCGAAAAGCACGAGACAATTAATGCAAGTCCTGGAAACGCAACAAAAGTCGTGAATGAGAATTCATAAAGAGTTTCATGGAAGGGTTGTCCACAGATCTAAGGAAAACTCCCCTCAGTGTGAAAAAATGGGTAATGACTACAGATCTGCCCAAATGAAAATAATTAAAAAGAACTCTGCAGTGGAAATATATATCAGTTAGGCTCTTTCTCGTTGCCAGATTTCATAGCCTCTTGGCCTTCTCGTAGTTGATCATGAAGTTGTGATCCTAGAAGGCCAACATGAAGTCTTCTGTTGTTTGGAGCAGGGATGCAGAGTCAATCATCATGTCCTCGAGGTAAGGAAAAGGGAATGGGCACAGAAACAGCCACTACCTAGGTGAATGCTCTCTGGGCTGAGGCAAGGGCAAACCAGATTGCTCCGTATTGGAGGTGGAAGCCGTTGTAGGCAAACCTGAGGAACCTTTGCAGTGGTGGAAAGATAGGAATGCATGTGGGATGTGATCCATGAGAAGCAGTCAAGTACAACATTCCTTGTAATGCTAGAGAAGACATGCAGAGAAATGTTTGGTCCAGCCAGTCAAAACTTCCTGTTCCTCCTGGCTGGAGCATCCTTCCTTTGCATGTGATCAGCACACTTTCTTTTTGACTTCCTTCTTCATTTGACCAGCTTTCAGCTAGGACTGCTCTGCTAGCTCTCAGCTAGCAGAAGCACTGGGATTATTCCCCCATATAGGTTAGATCCACATATACATATTTGTAACTAAGTCTGCCTTCTGGAATCCAACTGTGAACTGATGGGAGTAAACTTCTTTTATTCACTTTGAATAAGATTGTGGCGTCTTTATTCTTTTAAGAGGGATTCAAGGGAACTTACCAGGAACGTACAATTCAGTCTGAGACAGACTGAATTGCATAATAGTGAGAGGCTCACACGAGCCTGCAACCAGCTACCTGCTGTGCAATTAAAAGGGGGTTTGTAACTCTGCTAAGTAAAGGAACTTGCTAGTACAAGTTAGAAAGGATATTAATAAACAATATATCCTCTCCTGCCACCCTGAACATTCCCACAATGCGCAGGTTGGCTTCTGTGAGATAGTCAGAGGATATGAAGTCCCCCCCTTTTGGAGATGCTCCTGAATAGGCTGTAACGTCTCCATCAGAAAACGGTGGTATTTTATGAGTTGGTTGCAAAACTTGAGGCCTAATACCGTTCTGAGCAATCTATCTTTCTTGGATGGAGGAGATGTAGGTTTATTCCAGACAAACACCATTGTGGATATTGTCCAGCACCTTTTGGTGTGACATGGTCTGCTGCCAACTAGCTGCCCTCCCACTGGAATGGCGACATTGCTGAGAGTGACAGGGTTTGTTCTTTTGAGTGTTGCAGGAGTAGGACTATGGATTTCACTTATGCTCCTGCTCATCGCCAGATATCATCTCCAACTTGATTCCTCACCAAATACTGTGGACATTGCCTGCTTAAATGACTCTATTGTCTGGAAGTGGAATGATCTATCATGCTGTGAACACCCCAAAGGTCTAGAGTCAATCCAACCCTGAACTGAGCTACTACTTCCCAGAGGGGACTCAATCCACCCAAAGAAACTTTTGACTCCCTTCCCATTACTCTGAACAGCCTGCCTCACAAACAGCATTTGAAATTCCTCAGCCCTAGATTCAAATCCATAGTCTCGAATATCTCCACTGCAAACTAACAGGAGTAAAACTGGAGTTACAGTGAACATTCTTAATTCTTATGAGAAATGATTGCATAAAATTCCTGCCTTTGAGGCTGCCATGACACCTACATCCCTAATGTCTCAACTACCAAAACTGATTTGTAAAAATGTTGTTGTTCAGTCGTGTCCGACTCTTCGTGACCCCATGGACCAGAGCACGCCAGGCACGCCTATCCTTCACTGCCTCTCGCAGTTTGGCCAAACTCATGCTAGTTGCTTCGAGAACACTGTCCAACCATCTCATCCTCTGTCGTCCCCTTCTCCTTGTGCCCTCCATCTTTCCCAACATCAGGGTCTTTTCCAGGGAGTCTTCTCTTCTCATGAGGTGGCCAAAGTACTGGAGCCTCAACTTCAGGATCTGTCCTTCTAGTGAGCACTCAGGGCTGATTTCTTTAAGAATGGATAGGTTTGATCTTCTTGCAGTCCATGGGACTCTCAAGAGTCTCCTCCAGCACCATAATTCAAAAGCATCAATTCTTCGGCAATCAGCCTTCTTTATGGTCCAGCTCTCACTTCCATACATTACTACTGGGAAAACCATAGCTTTAACTATACGGACCTTTGTCAGCAAGGTGATGTCTTTGCTTTTTAAGATGCTGTCTAGGTTTGTCATTGCTTTTCTCCCAAGAAGCAGGCGTCTTCTAATTTCGTGACTGCTGTCACCATCTGCAGTGATCATGGAACCCAAGAAAGTGAAATCTCTCACTGCCTGCATTTCTTCCCCTTCTATATGCACATACTTTTGTAAATCAATAAAATCTTTAATAAAAAAACCAAATGAATGATAGGAGACGGGGGGTGGGGGAGGTCTGTTTGCAGAGGGGACAACGTAATCTGCTTATTTTTCCTGCACTTTGGGAAAGGTAATCATTGAGCTTGGCCAATCGGAACCTGATGTCTCCTTGAGTGGACTGTGTGATACAATAGTGAAATGGCACTGATCCATGGCCAGTAATCTGTTCTTAATTGTAATCAGAATAATCAATTTGTAGGCCTGCCTGGGAATGGAGCTTTGTAAGTTTACACAATGCTTGAGAAACTCCTCTCCCTGTTCTCTGGTTGGAGAAATATTATATCAGAAAGCCGAAAGGTCAGGTGAAACAGATGAATTCATACAACTTTTTATAATTGAGCTTGGATATGACATCATGGGATGCTATAAACTAACAGCCATCCCTCTGGGAGAACTAGACATAAACCTTACCTGACTTTCCAGGGAAAGTACGAATTAGACCATTTGCTTACAGCTTTTCAAGGAAAGATCTGATCCTTTTTAAATAAATGGCAGCATGATAAGTCAATCAATGCTGGAGGGAACATTTTCTAAAATCTACAAAAGCAGAATTTGTGTGCGTGCGTGCATACACGTGTTTTTAATGCAGTTATCAGCTAAATGAAAGCCGCTGCTAAGTCTGATTTGGCCATAGGATACCTTACAATCTTCCTTCGCCCCACCAAACCGTATCCTTCAGGATGGGCTAGCATTGCCCTCATTGTGGCAGCTCCACACTCCACGCTGTGTAATGGACAGTAATGTAATGTGTAATGACTTTTAACCAGGGAATTATAAGTCCATCTGGTGCATCAGGAATTGTAGAATAAACGTTGCTAATTGACCCACAAGGCCTTTTTACCTGTCTGACATAAGACGTACTTTATTTGCTATTCTTTCCAAATTGGCTTACCATGCTGTGATCATTCTCAGTAATGGGCCGGATATTGCAGATGATGCAGTCATACGGCTATTATAATTTTATCAGGATATTACTGGGTTCTACAAAACTTAATTTCCCCATGCAGCTAATATTTAACAACATCCATTAAAACATATGGCTTAACGCCGTCATTTTAGGGTCAACCAAGAGTGACAGCAACATGCGCTTACAATTTCCTCGAATGCTATTATGATTAATATACACCAAACCTTTTAATCACACACACACACACACACATCATGTTAAAATACTAATTTTTGCCTGCACTGAAGCAACCCTAGGAGGCAGGTCACCGTGGTATTACAGGTGAGGTTCCAATACTTTGGCCACCTCATGAGAAGAGAAGACTCCCTGGAAAAGACCCTGATGTTGGGAAAGATTGAGGGCACAAGGAGAAGGGGGACAACAGAGGACGAGATGGTTGGACAGTGTTCTTGAAGCTACCAACATGAGTCTGACCAAACTGCGGGAGGCAGTGCCTGGCGTGCTCTGGTCCATGGGGTCACCAAGAGTCGGACATGACTAGACGACTAGACAACAACTGAGACTGGAATAATGATCTGCACAGGGCCATCTAGTAGAGAGACAGCAACCCAATTTTTTAAATGCATTCTCAACCCCCGTTTTAACCTCCTCACAATCCCAAATGATGGCTGGCAGCTGTGTTTACTTACCTGCCCCCAGGCAGAAGTTGCCCACTCAACACACAGCTGTCTGTTACAGCTCTGGGTGTCTACCGGGCGCTTGGAAAGTTGAGCACATGCGTCGTTTGACATGGGCATGGAGCTGCCTGCGGCTGTCAGCTTTTGACATGTCACCCGACGGGTCTGAATGCCTCCGCCACAGCTTTGTGTACAATGGGACCATGATGTCACCATCCATCTAGCGCAAGGATAAGGGGAAAGGAAGAAGAATTACTGGTGGGTGAGACCCAGGGGTGTAGCAAAACGACCTGTCTTATCTTCCTTCTGAAACTGTACACTTTCAGTCAACTTGGCTTTTATCCTAACAAGGATTCTCACTTTCTACTTCTGTGAAAGGGCAATGGGACTCGAGAAACTCAAAATCTCTCTCTCTCTATTTCATGCCCAGGAAATGCAAATTTTTGGATGCATTGCTAATTCTTAAGGTTCTATGACACTGGCAGGCCAAGAATATACATTATGATGTTCCCCAAACTGTTTCTTTTTTTTTTCTTTTATGGGGTGGTGCTGTGATTTGACAATATAATTTAGGCTGCAGTCTTAACTAGGAAGCAAGGACCATTGAATAAAATGCAAAAATAGAGAGGAATTTATAAAACCATTAGAAGGAGTTGAGGGAAGTCTTAGGCTGGGATAGCCAAAGATTTGTTACGATGTTATGAAGTTGTTAGGTTGGAAAATTTGTGCAAAAAATTATATATGAAGCAAGGAACTTACTTCCAAGTAAACATGAACAGGACTTCTCTTTCTTGACCTTTAAATTAAATTAAAATGCAAACTCTACAACTGTGAATTTGCTTTTATTCTTGTGCTGCTAACTGGGACTCCCCCCCACCCCAAATACCCCCAGAAACTTATCGGGTCCTGCCAAAACAAAGAAAACAAACTTCCCCAGTCTTTGTAACGCTGCTCTTTGGAAAGGTCAAATCCACAGGTTTTTCTGCCCCTTGTAAATTTCAGCCCTGCATTTCCAACCTCTTTCTCTTTCCAAGCTTATGCACATTTCATCAGTTTCTTGGGAGTCGGGAAAAGCAGCTTGGGCGCTGCTGCGGCTTAGGAGAGGGGCGAATGAATGTGCATAAATCATTGCTGCAGAATGCGTTCCCACCAGCAAGTCAGAATTTTGCTGCTATTAATGAGCCAGTTTCATATTTCCCGCACTCTCCTGGTCCCAGTTGTCCCTTACGATTCAGCTGTCCACCTTTTGCCTAAAGCAGAGGTGTGTGAAACATTATGGAAAAGTAATAAAAGGGGAACTATTTCCAAAATGGTCACTCCAAGCTGATCACGCAGGTCTTCGCTGTTGTTGTTTTGTTTCTATTGGCAGCTGTGCTGCTGCTGCTGTTGCTGCTGCTATTGTCAGAAAAGATTCTGAGGTCATGAAACACCCGAAGCGGCCCATGAAGGACCTTTGCTCCACAATGTCTACGTTGTCCTCATTTCTCACAACACAGTGAATGGCTTGCGGGGACCACAAACTTGCAGGTTCTCGGAGAGCAGCTCGCAGCCACTTGCTCCTTTGCAGTCTTTATCTTCACTTCCACACCATACTGAGCTGAGCAAGGTTTGGCTTAGCCTGCTGTTGTCCAAACCCCAGGTTCGCGGTCGAGCTCTCTTCTTGCTAACCATTAGCTGCAGCAAAGGAAAAAAGCCTTGGCTGTATAGCCTGTGGTTAGTGAAGAGAGAGCTGAACCACATGGCCAAGTTTGGACGACTCAGCATGGCACCACAGTTGAAAAGACAGGTAAAGGTAAAGGGACCCCTGACCATTAGGTCCAGTTGCGGACGACTCTGGGGTTGCGGCGCTCATCTCGCTTTACTGGCCGAGGGAGCCGGCGTACAGCTTCCGGGTCATGTGGCCAGCATGACTAAGCCGCTTCTGGCGAACCAGAGCAGTGCACAGAAATGCCGTTTACCTTCCTGCCGGAGCGGTACCTATTTATCTACTTGCACTTTGATGTGCTTTCGAACTGCTAGGTGGGCAGGAACAGGGACCGAGCAATGGGAGCTCACCCCGTCGCCGGGATTCAAACCGCCGACCTTCTGATCGACAAGCCCAAGAGGCTCAGGGGTTTAACCCACTGCGCCACCCGCGTCCTTGAAAAGACAGTGGAGGAGAAAAAAAAGACAGCAAGCTTCCGTCTGGGAGCACGCACACTTGGGAAGACAGTGAGTGGGAAGAGGCACATTGAGTGGGTGGCCCCTGTGTCTGGGAGGTTGACCACTTGCCTGTCCTGGATGGGGCTGCTTTCCTTCGTAAAGAACAGGTGCATAGGATGGGGGCAGTCCTGGGTCCATCTTCATCACTTGAGGGTCAAGTAGCCTCAATGGCTAGGAGTGCCTTTCAGTGGCGTGCGATCATTATTATTCGTTTGTAGGGGAACAGTTAGAGCTAGGTGCGCCAGCTTCCGAAGGCAATTGGGAGGCCCGATGTCGTGCGTACGACGCCCCAACGTCACGTGTCTGAGCATTGCGCCTCCCTCTCTGAGCTGGGCACAAGCCACCCAGACCTTGGGAAGGAGGTGCCAGGCTTTAATACTTTAATAAATTTACTGGGAACATTTAGGGGACTAGTCTAGTCCCCCTAGTTCACCGACTGCACGCCACTGTACAGGATAGATATGGATTGTAGCTAATTTTACGTGTTTACGTCTCTTCCCAAACCAGACGTGGGAGGATAGTGGATTCAGGCTAAATGGGGGTATGTACGCAGCCTACATTTCCTCCAAAAGATGGGTTGAAAAATCTAGTCTCTCCCAAGCACAAGCCTAGGAATCTTTATGGCTAAGATAACACTGCATAATAACATGGGGAGAGTGGCTTGCAGTTTGGCTCAGTTTATTTATTTAAAACCGCTGGTCATAACAAAACAGATCGCAGAATACAGTAGTCTCCAAAAAGTGCTGAGAATTATTGCTTTCTTCTACTAAGCTGTGCTTTTTACAAGCCGTCTCGTAAAAGGAACTATGTGCCTATGAAATCTGGATTCACCCAATACTTCTCCCGCCTCCTGCATTCATATGGACCTTGTTTCTCTCTTGTTGTTTTTTCCCCCCAAGAGTTTCCTCACTTGACTGCCAGCAGGGAACTCTTCATTTACAGCAGGCAACCAAATTTGTGGAGTTTTTTTGTTTTGCTTTATAAGGCTGATTAATATTCTACCTACAGCCTTTTAAATGTGTGTGTGGGATTTGGGGGGGGCGCGTTATTGTTTTTTTGTTTTAATGATTTAGTTGTGTTTTTACCTTGTATTTTCATCCTGTGAACCGCCCTCAGATCTTGTGAGGAAAGGCAGTTTATCAATCTAATAAATAACAACCACAACCACCAGGCAGCTTCAATCCTGCGGTGCAATCTGCGCTTCAGTAGCATTGGGAATGCGCACAGCACATGTTGAAAGCACATGATTAAAGCACACAAATTCTGCCGAAGAATCCTGGGAACTGTAGTCCCCCCCCTCACGGAGCTACAATTCCCAACACTCTTAACAAAACCACAAAATTATTAAGGGAAGTCATGCGGATTAAAAGTGCATTGACGTTGCTTTCTGTGTATGGTGTGGATTAATGTTTTGGTCAGCAAAAAGGTCAAAAGGTAAAGGACCCCAGGACGGTTAAGTCCAGGCAAAGGTGACTATGGGGTTGCAGCGCTCATCTCACTTCCTTGCACGAATATTAGAAAGTTATATTTTATAGCCCTGATTCAACAAGAGCCATTTATTTTTGTGGTGCACACACAGCAAGGGCAAGCAGCAGAGCAAACCTGGACCCAGACACTTGCAGCTGCTACTGGATCTGCACATAGAGTTTATAACAGGTAAAGGTAAAAGACCCCTGGACGGTTAAGTCCAGTTGAATTTGACTATGGGGTGCAGTGCTCATTTCGCTTTCAGGCCAAGGGAGCCGGCATTTGTCCACAGACAGCTTTCCAGTTCATGTGGCCAGCAGGACTAAACTGCTTCTGGCGCAACAGGACGCCGTGATGGAAACCAGAGCGCATGGAAATGCCGTTTCACCTTCCTGCCACAGTGGTACCTATTTCTCTACTCGCACTGGCATGCAGGTTGGCAGGAGCTGGGACAGAGCGACAGGAGCTCACCTCGCTGCGCGGATTCAAACCGCCGACCTTCCAATCGGCAAGCCCAAGAGGCTCAGTGGTTTAGACCAGTGTTTTTCAACCACTGTTCCGCGGCACACTAGTGTGCCGCGAGATGTTGCCTGGTGTGCCGTGGGAAAAATTGAAAAATTACTTTATATATAGTCAATATAGGCACAGAGTTAAATTTTTTAACATTTTCTAATGGTGGTGTGCCTCGTGATTTTTTTCATGAAACAAGTGTGCCTTTGCCCAAAAAAGGTTGAAAAACACTGGTTTAGACCACAGCGCCACCCACATCCCTCCTTTGGGTCAGCAGCACACTCTTAGCTAGAGAAGGGAACCATCATTACTTTTGTAATGATGCTTTGTAGCACATAGTTATACATTTCAGGGGAAAGGCCAAACCTCGAAGGGCAATCTCTTCTGTTACAAGCAACTGGCTGCAGAGCCGGTTTGGGCTTCTCCATGCAGTGGGAGATGTTGACTTGGGTTCTGTCCAGTAAGCATCTCAGCTGGTGATACTGCAGACCCTTGTTACCGCAGGAGGCTGAGCAGGGCGACATCTTATCCACCGACCACCAGTAATCTGCAAGAGCGGCAAAACATCCAGGTGAAAAGAGTTAGATGGAATAGAGCTTATTAGTAGGGGTAAAAGCAGCAGACTTCTCAACCCATCTTATTTTGCATCAATATATTTGTACGGTTATAGGTCATGGGTGGGCAAGTATTTTTTTTTTACCCTCGAGGGCCACGTTCTCTTCTGGGTAACCTTCTGAGGGCCGCATACCAGTGGCGGGCAGAGTCAGTGCAGCAACAAGTGTAAATTTTATCTTTGTAGAGTAGGTGAGTTTCTACACAGTGCTCTGTCCTTCATCCAGAAAAGAAAGAGGCATTTTCAGAGTCCATTAATGCACATTCTGTGAAAGCCGTGTTCTGTGGTACCTGCAGCAGTTCCTTAGATTTCCAAATGTGATCCCATCATAGCTGTCAACCTTTCCCTTTTTTGTGGGAAATTCCCTTATTACAGCATTGGGAAACAGCAGGGAGGGTTGACAGCTATGGATCCCATGTCCAAAAAGGTTGGGGAAACCTGACAGTCATTGCCATTTATTGGAAATGGCTTTTCCCTCCACCACCACAACCCTTTTGATGAGGCCCTAAGCTACTGAAGGTAATGGGGCCCTTTCTATGTCCAGCTGTCCTTTGCCAACAACAAATTGTCACTGTTTGTTTTTTTTTTTGTTGAATATATGCTATATGGTAATTTATGGACCTAATAGGTATCTCAAGCCATTTGCTGTAAGTAGGTTTTATTTTATTTGTTTGCCATCTTATATTCTGGAAATGTACATCCAGTTCTTCCCCCTTTAAATTTTTTGGGGGGCTCCCAAGAGAGTGGGACCCTAAGCTATAGCTTGTTTAGCTAATACGTAAATCCGGTAATGCAAGTAACTATGAAGAGGAACTGTACCATATAGTGACAGGAGAATGGTGCCATAATTCACTGATCCAAGATGGAAGACGATGGGAAGGGTTGCTGTTAACAATGGCATGCCGAGAATCTGAGACGGGAGCGGCAGGTGGGCATGTGTCTGTCATACTCACAAGTCAACAAGAGGATAAATCCCTCTCGTGTCACGATTCTGCTTGCAGGAGCGATTTCCAAGACTACCTGCATAACAGCACTCAAAACATGGGAAGCTCCAAAATCCTTAGGAGCATTTTGGCGTACTGTAAACATTGATTTCAAAATGCTAAACTCCCCTGGGTGTGAGCAGTGTTCCAGACTGAAAACTCAACGCACCTCGGCCAAGAACATAACTATGGAGGCAGGACCAGATTTAGGTTTGATGAGGCCCTAAGCCTCTGAAGGTAATGGGGCCCTTTCTATGTCCAGCTGTCCTTTGTCAACAACAAATTGTTGCTGTTTTTGTGTGTTGAATATATGCTATATGGTAATTTATGGACCTAATAGGTATCTCAAGCCATTTGCACATGTTGCCATGCAACCAGTCCATGCAGAATGTAGGCACCCTATATATAGAAATGAGCAAACCAGTGATATTTTAGGGAGCAGGCTAGCAGGCGGGGCCCATTACTTACATCATAGGAGCCTACACAACACAAAACACTGTTGCTGTATGTAGGTTTTATTTGTTTTTTTGTCTTATATTTTGGAAATGTACATCCACAGGTGTTTTTTCCTTTAATTTTTTTTGGGGGGGGGCCAAGAGAGGGAGACCATAAGCTATAGCTTGTTTAGCTTATATGTAAATCCAGCACTGCATGGAGATGCTCAAGTAATTCAAAAGTTGCTTTGCATGGTATCCTTAACATTACACCGTAGGGTATAAACGTTTGATATTTGTGGATGAAGTGTGTCCTCTTCTTTGAGCTTACTGACTCTGTTGGCAATATTCTAAATTCCATAATCTATTGCCCAGAAACTGATTGCTTCCACATGAAATTTGTGTGGTGTTTGTTTTTTTAAAACAACAACTGTGTAACCTATGCCGTTACACCAATTCCAAAAATCTGCAGGTGCAGTTTTTTTTTTACCTTGGACTGTCAGAGATGTTTTTTGTACAAGCGAGCCTGCCTCGTTCTGAGCCACGCAGCTGATTTCTCCTTGATAATCATGGCTGATGTTCAGTATCTGAATAATCTCTCCAGATGACAACACGTGGTGAGGCATGCTGAGGGGCTGACCAGCATGAAACCAGGTAATGTTAGGAGCAGGATGACCGTTCACTGGGCAGCCTTAAAAAAAAAAAAAAGGACAGTAACATATCAAATCTCAGGAAACTTGGTCCCCGATAGCAGAGAACCCAAAGACGGTAGCTCCATATTCTTGACTTAAACATTCGTATCTGCATTGTCCTGTTAAATTCAAAATGGCCAGCGACATTCATATGAAGAGCAATAAAGATCATGAAACAGATCCTTTGCAAACCAATCACCAAATAGACACTACCTACAGGAGAATAGCAGTGAGCTCTGAGCTGCTGTCTTAATTAGACTGGCCCCACTTCCAGAGGCGGTTTTAGAGTAGTGTGATTGGTTTGGCCGCAACGGGTGCCAACACCACAGGGTGTTGCACAGCAACAGCGATGCAAAATGGAGCATGAGAGGGCCCCTTGACTGTTAGTGTTGCATAGGGCACTGCTGAAGTTTGAGGGCTCCTACCCACTCCTGACATCCACAGAGGATGGGGTCAGAATAATAAAGATAGCAAGGCTGGTGAGTCCCTGCACATCATTACCAGCGGCGGAGGAAGCCGCTCGGGCGCCTGGGGCAGGGTGCCCAGGGTCGGAGCGAGCCGCCCATAGGGGCAGGGTGCACCGTGCAGCCTCTGGAGTCTGCCTGCCTCCTCCCACTCAGCTGCCCTACAGCTGGGGGGAGGCAGCAGGCAGACTGTTAGCGCAGAGCCTGCGCGCACCCAAGCCACCGCGTCACTCCCAGGGGAGACGCATGGCTTGGGCGCGCTGCAGGCCCTCAGTGGTGACACCCGGGGCGGTCTGCCCCCACCGCACCCCTCTTCTCATTACTATGAGGATCCAAATCAGTGGTTAGTACCAGCAGTGGGCCCTCCCGAGTCCACCAGCTCTGGCACTTTCCCCAATACAGTATACAGCATTACGTCCAGCCCTCTTTTAGGTATTGCACATCTAAACACCAAGGCAGGTCTTATAAAAACACCAGTGCAAGATCTTTGCGGCCTGTTTTCACGAAGCCAGATTCTTTCGCTGGCATCATTTCCCCCCAACTGATGGCTCTGAAGCGGGGACACGATACTTGCACAGACATCCGTAAGCTTTGGCTCCTACGAAAGGTTCTATGCGCAGCAGACGAGGGCTTTTGCCTCCACAGCGTGCCGTGCCTGTAACTTCCGCATTGTGGCTAGGCGTGATCTGGCCCCGAGTGACTCCTAGTTTTTATGCATGTTGCAGATGGGAACAGAATGTATGAAAGTACACCCGCAGGTTCACAACAACTACACTGTAGGCCAAATTCAGTTTGTCCTCGGCCAATTTTTTTCTCTTTTTTTTTTCATCTCCTACAAAGTTCTGGGTTGCCAAATAAGTCAAGCCTTGTTCTCATCGCTATAGATTTAATTTGCATCAGCTATTACTATCTCTTCCAAAACAAATATATAAGATAATGGAAATACCACCAAGTCAACAACGGGAAAATAAGTAAGTAAAACTCGCCCCCTGTTCTTGCGGCGTGTGCAGTGATACATTTTCCTATTTCTCTCTTTCTCTCTCTCACCCTTTCTGATATCTATGAAAGCAGTAAGTAACATGTATTTCTCACTTGCACCTGTGAGAGGAGCATCAATCACCCTGGACAGGTGAGATATTCTACGTATATTCTTTAGACAAAACATAGTATCTTGCACAGTGAGAATAAAATATAAAAATATACTGAAGACTGACCTCTCATTCTGTGGACAGGAACATTAATCCCACCTATGGGTATGTCGCGGGTAGGACCTTAAGGTCCTCAAATAATAACTTTTTGGAGGTCCCGAGCCACAAGGATGCTAGGTTGGCTTCAACTAGGGCCAGGGCCTTCTCAGTACTGGCCCCGACTTGGTGGAACAGTCTGTCACAAGAGACCAGGGCCCTGCGGGATTTGGCATCTTTCCGCAGGGCCTGCAAGACGGAGCTGTTCCACCTGGCCTTTGGGTTGGTTTCAGTTTAACCCTGATGTTTCATTCTTTTGGTGTGATTGGTGGGCTACTTAAAAATGAGGCTGCAGTCTAAATTAAATTTTAAATTGTATTTTAATCTGTATTTTAATGAATTGTTTTATGTTTTTGTTGTGATTTTATTGGTGTTAGCTGCCCTGAGCCCGGTTTGGCAGGGGTATAAATAAATTTTATTATTATTATTATTATTATTATTATTATTATTATTATTTATTATTACTAATGCATCTTATTGCTAGTAACTCTTATTCTGTATTTCCTATCTGTCATACATTTTGACTACTTTTTGCTCAAGACTCATCTAAAATAAAGGGCACAGCCTATGGAGGTAAATAAACCTTTACATCTATCTGTAACCATACCCTCTCAAACAAAGCACAGGGATATATAGACCTTTTAAATATTCCACTGTTAAGTCACTTACAGTGGTTTCCCATTCTACCCCCTTTGCAGTGAATAGACCACAAAGTTTGGTAAGTTTAAAATAAGTTTACTTACAAACTCATTCAAGGTCAGAGTCCTGCATTTTTCTATACAGCATCAAGAAAAACTTAAGGCAGAAAAACTTAAGTTTACAAAATGTGGCAAAAGCTTCTGAACACACGGTCTGAGCTTGAAGTGGTCAAGCTCAGAAGTCTACTCTGATCAGGTTCATATGGTGGAAGAGAGCAAATAGCAGAAAGAAGGTAAAGAAACTAACAACTTGCCTAGCTGCCGGTTACTGGACATAAGGGGGCGTGACCTGGCCAAGTCTTGCGCAATAGCTTACTCTATGGTCTTAACTCCTCCATGCATTTAACTGGAGCTACACATGGTAGCTATATGAGTCTACATTTCCCACCCTGCAAATCTTCTGACTCTGCTGATTCTACCTTTTTATGTATGGCTGTCGCCTTCCTGGCTCCACGAGTGATGACACTTGGTGAACTGAATCGGATTTCAAATAGAGGATGAGGATGTTCTGTGTCCTGAATCAACAGAGGCTGTGTGTGCACATCATGCATTTAAAGAACGCACACGCACACCCAATCCTAGGAACCACAGTTAAGGATGCTGGGAATTGTAGTTTTGTGATGGGTGAACCACACTTCCCATGTGCTTTAAATGTATGGTGTGTACTCAGCCGAAGAGAGCGGGGCCCTGCAGTCTAGCTTTCTCAGAAAAACACATTCTCTCCCAAGATCCCACAGTTAGACTTGCAGAGTGCTGGCAGCCAGGCAAAACTAGCTCTGACTTGTGAACTGAACAAATATGATATGGAAGTCACCAGGGGAGAAGACAATAAATATGGAAGGGCAGGATTTCCTTTTTACAGTTGACTGTACTTCTCTGGTCATAAAAAGCACACTTTACTAGCAAACTCTGCTGTTATTGTTTCATATCTCCCATGAATAGGGGCCTTTATTGCTTTAAAAAAAAACTACTTGTACTGAAAGTCTGGGTCACAGACTGGACGCGAGTCAAATGGTATGGGTAGAGGCTGGTTTTTGCACTGCTCCATAAGGGTCAGATGAAGGGGTGTGGAAGCTGGTGCTCTCCAAATGGGGCTGGACTTCAACTCTGACCACGGGCTTGGGCTGATGGGACTTGGAGGCCAACAGCACCAGAAAGGCCATAGGTTCTGCATGCCGACCTTAGGAGCAGGTTCACAGTCTGGGGAACCATTAGATCCCAGTTGTCCCTTTGAATGCCGAAGAGGCTTCTGTGGCATGGAGAATCTTGCACTCTCCCCATCATCCCCGACCACTGGACCTGCTGGCAAGAGCTGGAGTCTCACAACACCTGGAGGATCACAGTTTCCCCATCTCTGGTTTAGTGCCAAACCCCTTACCCATTTTTATTTTTATTTTGGAGATGGAACAGCAGGTCATAGAATCATAGAATCATAGAATCATAGAGTTGGAAGAGACCACAAGGGCCATCCAGTCCAACCCCCTGCCAAGCAGGAAACACCATCAAAGCATTCCTGACAGATGGCTGTCAAGCCTCCGCTTAAAGACCTCCAAAGAAGGAGACTCCACCACACTCCTTGGCAGCAAATTCCACTGCCAACAGCTCTCACTGTCAGGAAGTTCTTCCTAATGTTTAGGTGGAATCTTCTTTCTTGTAGTTTGAATCCATTGCCCCGTGTCCGCTTCTCTGGAGCAGCAGAAAACAACCTTTCTCCCTCCTCTATATGACATCCTTTTATATATTTGAACATGGCTATCATATCACCCCTTAACCTTCTCTTCTCCAGGCTAAACATACCCAGCTCCCTAAGCCGTTCCTCATAAGGCATCGTTTCCAGGCCTTTGACCATTTTGGTTGCCCTCCTCTGGACACGTTCCAGCTTGTCAGTATCCTTCTTGAACTGTGGTGCCCAGAACTGGACACAGTATTCCAGGTGAGGTCTGACCAGAGCAGAATATAGTGGTACTATTACTTCCCTTGATCTAGATGCTATACTCCTATTGATGCAGCCCAGAATTGCATTGGCTTTTTTAGCTGCTGCATCACACTGTTGACTCATGTCAAGTTTATGGTCTACCAAGACTCCTAGATCCTTTTCACATGTACTGCTCTCAAGCCAGGTGTCACCCATCCTGTATTTGTGCCTTTCATTTTTTTTGCCCAAGTGTAGTACTTTACATTTCTCCCTGTTAAAATTCATCTTGTTTGCTTTGGCCCAGTTCTCTAATCTGTTAAGGTCATTTTGAAGTGTGATCCTGTCCTCTGGGGTATTAGCCACCCCTCCTAATTTGGTGTCATCTGCAAACTTGATCAGGATACCCTCAAGCCCATCATCCAAGTCATTGATGAAGATGTTGAATAAGACTGGGCCCAAGACAGAACCCTGTGGCACCCCACTAGTCACTTCTCTCCAGGAGGAATGAAGAGGAGCCATTAATGAGTACCCTTTGGGTTCGGTCAGTCAGCCAGTTACAAATCCACTGAATGGTAGCATTGTCTAGTCCGCATTTTACCAGCTTCTTTACGAGAATATCATGGGGCACCTTGTCAAAGGCCTTGCTGAAATCAAGATAGGCTACATCCACAGCATTCCCTTCATCTACCAGGCTTGTAATTCTGTCAAAAAATGAGATCAGATTGGTCGCTTTAAAAAAAAAGTGCTGATGTTAATCTTTAAAGCCCCAAAGGGCAGAAAACAATGGCTTTGATGTACAGTCGTACCTTGGTGTTTTAACAGCTTAGTTCGTGAACGTTTTGGCTGCCGAACGCCGCAAACCCGGAAATGAGTGTTCCGGTTTGAGAACGGTTTTTGGAAGCCGAACATCCGGCACAGCTTCCGATTGGCTTCAGGAGCTTCCTGCAGCCAACCAGAAACCATACTTTGGTTTCCGAATGTTTTGGAAATTGAACGGACTTCCAGAACGGATTTCGTTCGAGAACCAAGTATAGGTTTTCTAACCTAAGATGCTAATGATTCTGTTCAGATCTCACTGCCTCACCAAGTTCAGGAGGAGAGGAGAGATATAACCATCTGCATATTGGTGGCAACAGAGCCTTTTGTGACCTGAACTGTCTGCCTTGCTTTTTCAGTGATTTGGCAGCTCAATGCAACTGCTGCCGTCATGTCTAGCACTTGACTTAGCTATCACACCTCTCATATATACACAAAAACAAAACAAAAATTGTATTTCCAGTGCAATGATAAAAAGAGAATAAAAATCCCCACTGCCCCCAAATCTTCCTTTTAGCTTCTTGGAAAGGTCCACAGCCTTAAATATCAACACATAACACTGTACATTTTTTTTTCAAATAAGAGATCAGCATACTTTTTGAAAATCTTAAATGGGTCACTAATAAAAATACATGAAAACTGATGCTTTTCAAAATTGTTGAGGCAACTGTTTATAGGCCCCTGGTAATGTATTAGAAAACAGAATACTAAATGCAGGACCTGGCATGCATGGCATTGATATCTTTATCTATATAAAATTATTCTAGCATGGTGGCTGCCATGGGTAGATTTACTGTCTTTGATATAGTTTCCAACTGTTTCAAGTGTTGCTTACACCCCAGTTTCTCTTAAAACCTGGGAACTTGAAGCTTCATTCCAAACCCAGCAGCATTTCTGCTGCTGCATTATAAATGCTATCAAATATTCTTCTACAGATTGCACACACACACGTGAAATCACCGCACATCAGGAAGATTGGATTCCTGCTGATTCTTAAAAATAAATAGGACGTGTGGGGTAGGAAACACCAGGGATGCTTGTCAAGTGTTTCCACTTATCTTTGTGTAACAAGAATGGGTAGCCCTGAAGGAGGATAGGTATCAAATTAACATTTTGGCATTCTCACAGCTCAAGCCTACAAATCATAGCTGTCAACTTTTCCCTTTTTTAAAAAAAGGGAAATTCCCTTATTCCGAATAGGATTCCTCGCAAGAAAAGGGAAAAGTTGACAGCTATGCTACAGATGTCTACTCAAATGTAAGCCTACCAAGTTTAATGGGGGCTTGTTCTCAGGTAAGTGAGTAAAGGATTGAAGCCTAAAAGTAAGAAGGGGGGCGGGACCCAAAACACCTATCTCAACCACCATTCTTTGCGGCTTCTGTATTTGACAGGTAATTAATCTACAGTTGCCATTTGCAATAACTCTCCAGAAACCCATGTAAGTAGATTATTTTCCATCTGTACAAAGAGAAGCCAGCATAGACCAACATTTCAAATTCCTTGGTCTATGGGATATTCATACAGAATTCCCAGTAAACCGGGGAGCAGATTCGCAATTGGATCTCCCACTAAAAAGAGGGAGAAAAAACCCCTACAGAAAGTTAAAAGCAACTACGTGTGTTTGGAATTAAATTTTGGAGCAGCAGTACGGGTGGAGGGGCTGTTCCTTGGAATGAAGTCGCTCTCCCACAACCCAAAGTTTCCATGAGCCCCGCTGGAAGGGAGGAAAAAGAAGTTCAACGTAGGTAAATTCTAAACACCCGAACTTACCAATCAGCACAGAGCTCCCTGGGCTGAGCACTTTTCTCGTCCCTGAAGGAGATGTTATCACAGAAGGAACGCCTGGTCCTGTGATGGACAACGCGGCTGCCATGTCTTCCAAACGATGAGGGAATTGTGGCGGGTCTGGGAACACATTGAAAAGCCTAAGATACAACAAGGAAGCCGCTTAACCAAGACCGTTAATTCCTGACATAATTTTAGTACCACTGGCGGTATTGTTTGCCGCACTGAAATGCGAGCTTCTCAAACGGGACCGTATCTGTTTTCTGACAGGGGGAATAATGAGGGCAAAACATTAATGAGACAACAGGCCTAGCGAGCGACATCACCAACGGAACCATTTTCAACGTTGGCAAGTGGAATCCTAACAAATACAGTGGGATGCCACAATAGCCAGCAGATGGACAAAACTAAGCTAGGGTACACAGGTGAGTCTATGGCCCAGAATTAATCTGTGGAACTCAGTGTTGCAGGATATGTTTGATGGTCACAAGAAAAACTTTTTAAAATATCAACTGGTTTAGTAGGGGATTCTAGTCAAACGTAATTGTAATAATAGTAATAGTAGTAGTAGTAATAATAATATTGGTTGATTGATTGATTATATCCTGCCCACTTTGGGTGGCTTCCAACATATATCCCACTTTGGGTGGCTTCCAAAATTATAGCCCACTTTGGGTGGCTTCCAACTATAAAAACATAATTAAACATTAAACATTTTAAATAAAGCTTCCTAATACAGGGCTGCCTTCAGATGTCTTCTAAAGGTTATATAGTTGCCCATCTTCATGACAACTTATGGGAGTGGGGTCCACAGGGCGGGTGCCACTACCGAGAAGGCCCTCTGCCTGTGGCTTTACTTCTTAATAATAATAATATTATACTAGTGATGGTCTATCTCTGACTATTAGATGTGGGATAATAAAAAAGAAGGGGTACCATTATTTACCTGATCACGATTCTCCTTAGGATATCTCTCAGTAGAAAGAATCCTAAGCTTCATGGATTCGTCTGCCCAGCATAAATATGTCTAAGTCACCCTGGCAACACTGGGAGTTTTCCAGATGACTTCAGGGGTTGACGAATCTCTTAATTCAGAAACTTTCCCATTCAGAGCTTTTAAAAAATTATAATTAGTCCCCTTAAGTTGATTAAAGAGATACTCATCATTCAGTGACTTCTGCCCCAAGTTGTTATTTGCCTGCACAAAGGGGCCACTTGGATTGTGTTGCCTGTCATCAGTTCAGGCACAACATTGGTCTGTGGAGTCAGTCCACACATCCAAGTGCACCAAGTATAACTAGCACAGTGGTCCCTTGGTTCTCAAACGCCTTGGTACTCAAACAACTTGCAACCCAAACACTGCAAACCTGGAAGTAAGTGTTCCGGTTTGCAAACTCTTTTTGGAAGCCGAACGTGCTCCGCTTTGAGTGTTACACTTCTGTTTTGGGTGCCACAATTCAGTTTTGAGTGTTATGCTGAGGTCTGTCTGTTTTTGCTATTTATTTTGCGGCTCTCTCTCTTTTTGTTTTTGTGACTGTGGAACCCAGTTCAGCTACTGATTGATTGTGTGACTGCAGTACATTGTTTATTGCTTTCATTTTATGGATCAGTGGTCTCGTTAGATAGTAAAATCCATGTTAAATTGCTGTTTTAGGGGTTGTTTTTTAAAAGTCTGGAACGGATCGATCCATTTTGCATTACTTTCTATGGGAAAGCGAGCCTTGGTTTTGGAACGGACTTCCGGAACGGATTAAGTTTGAGAACCAAGGTGCCACTGTACATGCAATGTGTGAACCAGCCTTTGCACAAACAACAGGGTTTGAGAAGTCTCTGTTTCTAAAGGTGACGCCAGAGACAGAAGGGGAATTCCTGAGTTCCGCCTCCATGCTCTGCCCTGGAAGCTTGAGTCAGCAGGGGTTTAAAAACAAGCAAAGCATCGAGTCCTGAAAAATGAGGTCTGCCACGGGTACTTTCGTATGAGTTGAGAAGCATCAATTCGCCCAGGCCTCTCCAGAATGTGCACACTCCATTAGCAAATCTACAGTAGCATTTGCTCAACCTAGCCTATCTTTCAGCTCTCAACCAGCAGGGAGTAAAAATGGCACAAACGTGTTATTAGGAAGGAAAATCCATCAGCAAGCGCCATAAATCAGCCCTAGGAACACATTTCCACTCATGCTTTGGGCCTGACCATGTCATTCCAAATCACCCAGCTAGACTCAAACTGCCTGCTATCGTGAAACACAAGACAAAGTAAACTTCACCCTTCGGTGAACTGAGTCCCTGTTTTGTGTGCGCTTTTTAAAATACAGGGCCGAGTTTGGTTTTTGCATCTGTCAGTGAGGTGTGAAATTGGTCTGTGTCACTTTGTGATTTACCACAGGGCTTGCTTCTCCAGTAAGGAATCCGTGATAGAGAAGCAGGAGGAAAATATTGCCTTCATTTAGGGAAGCCTGTTCTTGGAGAAGGGCCCGTTTCTGTCCTCAGCACGAAAAGCTGGTGTAATATTAAATTCTCAAGTATCAACTCAGTGGAAGTGAGTTCAGGAGTGCCGTTTCAGATTCAGTAAGGAGGCAAATATATTTCATTAGAGGTTGGTATTGGGTGTATCCTTGGGAAATTCTTATCCCAATTAAAGGGCCCATCGTTTGATGCATTAAATAGGCGGGGAAAGTCGTGCCTTTAAGGGCATT
This sequence comes from Lacerta viridis, assembly GCA_900245905.1. NCBI lineage: Eukaryota > Metazoa > Chordata > Lepidosauria > Squamata > Lacertidae > Lacerta > Lacerta viridis. The sequence goes on along the minus strand of OFHU01004475.1, from coordinate 115,191 downwards.
TGTCGACATTTCTCTTTTCATAATATAGCAATAGCTGTCATTTAAGCATAGCAAGTGAGATATTTTATTTTCTTGGGCTCCAGGATCACTGCAGATGGTGACAGCAGTCACGAAATTAAAAGACGCCTGCTTCTTGGGAGAAAAGCAATGACAAACCTAGACAGCATCTTAAAAAGCAGAGACATCACCTTGCCGACAAAGGTCCATATAGTTAAAGCTATGGTTTTCCCAGTAGTAATGTATGGAAGTGAGAGCTGGACCATAAAGAAGGCTGATCGCCGAAGAATTGATGCTTTTGAATTATGGTGCTGGAGGAGACTCTTGAGAGTCCCATGGACTGCAAGAAGATCAAACCTATCCATTCTTAAAGAAATCAGCCCTGAGTGCTCACTGGAAGGGCAGATCCTGAAGTTGAGGCTCCAGTACTTTGGCCACCTCATGAGAAGAGAAGACTCCCTGGAAAAGACCCTGATGTTGGGAAAGATGGAGGGCACAAGGAGAAGGGGATGACAGAGGATGAGATGGTTGGACAGTGTTCTCGAAGCTACTAACATGAGTCTGACAAAACTGCTCTGGTCTATGGGGTTACGAAGAGTCGGACACGACTAAATGACTAAACAACAACAACAGCAACAAGCATAGCAAGCTTACCAAGTCAGTCACCTTTCATTTTTAAGTGAAGAAATTTGTAATGCTGGCATACATATCTAATACACAAGGCATTTTAACTATGATGGCTGCAGCCACATAATGCGTAGAACCAGCACACAGGCCACAAGTCAAAGGTCCTCCTGAGGAGAAATCGCATGTGGTCTGAAGTGCAAGAAAGGGAGGGCGCTGGTCCCTTTCAGGCCTGGCTCCACCGTTAGGGCAGGAGGCGGTGGTGAGGGGTTGCAGGAGAGAGAGAGCTGCGTGTGCACCACAGAGAGATGGACAAATCTGTCAATATCTGCTTCTCTCAGTTTGTAATTTCAAAAAAGGTATTTAATTCAGTTCTCTGCATTTCTACATCTATTTCCTTTCCTTTTTTCTTTTTTTAGAAGAGAATCTTGAAAATTCACCAGCGTTTTAGTTTGGCTTTCTCCTAATATACACAATTTTGAAAGAAATTTAGCCTATGTCAAGGCAACATTCCCCGATGCAATGCCTTTTTAAAGGTCATTTTCACCAATATATGCATCTTCGTGTACACCTTACCCTAGTTTACGTACTATTGTACACCTGACTTGGGTGTAGAGCTGCACTGCAAAATTCAGAGGAGTGCAAATTTTGAAGGTATTGATTTGGAAAAAGCAGATTAGACAGGTTTGCCTTTAAATATGAACAGAACTGAATTTCTCCACCCATCCTTAGGGTCACACGGTGTATTCTGCACTTCCTAGGTGAGGGTGTTGGCCTCAGGCTTGTTTAGGATTCAATTACCAGCCTGTCTTGCTTTGATACATGGAATTGTGGTGTGTCCTTACATACCCTGTAAATACGGAACAGTCCCTGGAAAACAGGGGCACTTGGAGGGTCTGTCCTTCACATCAGGCAGCAAAAAGTATTAGGTCAGCCCTGTGACCAGTGGCACTTAAGCCATCAAGTGCTTAACACCTTTAGAAACACGCTGTGTTTTATGTTTCACATATAACATTAAACCAATGCTGCTCTCCACCTCAATATTTCCTATGAAAAAGGGCTGCAACAATATTCCAAAGACCTTATTTACAACATGAATCCAACCTATAACCAAGTAGGTATTTCGCAATTGCACACCTAATGCTAAATTTTGAGACTGCTTCTGTGCGCTGTCTAGCTTCTGGAAGTCAAAATCTCTTGGCAGTTCCTCTCTCATAACCCTACTGAGGTCCAAACTACACAAGATGTTAAATACGTGTCTGCCTCTGTTTGCATTGCGAGGGAATTCCCCATTGACACCACCCATATATTGCATTCCTTTCTCCATGCCTGTCCTCTTCCTGTTATTATGCCCCCAACGTCAGCTGACACCATATGCCTATTTAAAAAACCTGTTCTTCCAAAGCAACTACTCTACTCCGAACTTAAAAATGCTGGTGGTCAGCAAAAGAGGTTCACAGACTGACTCAAGGTAAGTCTAAAAAATGTAATATAAACACCAATAACTGGGAAAAACTAGCCTGCAAGGGCACCAATTGGAGAACAGCCTTTATCAAAGGTATCATGGACTTTGAAGACACTCAAACTCAGGATGCAAGGGAGAAAAGTGCTAAGAGAAAGGCATGCTTGGCAAACCCTCACCATGATCAACTCCCGCCTGGAAACCAATGTCCCCACTGTGGAAGGACGTGTGGATCCAGAATTGGCCTCCACAGTCATTTACGAACTCATTTTTAAAACCATGTTTGTGGAAGACAATCTTATGCAACTATGAGTGATCGCCAAATAAAAGAAGAAGAAGGCAACTTTGAATATCACGACTGGTTTGGCCCTGCACCCCTCACTTTTCTATTACAGCAATACTGGTGTTTCTCTCTGAAATACATGTGAAGAAATCTTAGCAAGAAATGTTAGCTCTTTAAATGACAGTGTAAATATAATCTTACCCAGAACAAGAAGCTGAGTGCTTTCAGTAATCTGCCCACGAATGTTGGCTGCCCTGCAGGAGTATAAGCCTTGATCCGAGAGAGAAACATTTTCAATCTGTAGTGACCCATCCTGCAGATAATGGCCAGGGGCCAGCTTGATTTTATTCCTGAACCAGGTGAGTTCTGCTTCAGGCACACCTGTTAAGAGAATATATTAAAATAAAATCCTGAGAGAGAGAATCTGCATTCTGTACACTCTGCAAAGTTGTTGTTGAGAAAAGCTGATGTTATATATGTTGGTTATTATTATTATTGCCAAAATCCAAGTCTATCTCACACACATTAACTTGTTCTGAGAAGAATAAAAGTCATTCATTCATTCATTCATTCATTCATTCATTCATTCTATGTAAACATTATCCTTCAGTGATCAGGATCACAGCACAGTTCACAATGTATTTAAAAGAAGGTTAAATACAAATCAGTATTTAACAAATCAGTAAAATAAAGTATGCGAAAACATGCAAATTAAAACGAAGAGTTTAATGCAGGCTTCCTCAAACTTGGCCCTCCAGATGTTTTTGGCCTACAACTCCCATGATCCCTAGCTAGCAGGACCAGTGGTCAGGGATGATGGGAATTAGTCCCAAAACATCTGGAGGGCCGAGGTTGGGGATGCCTGATCTAAATCCTAAATCATTTCAAAACATGGCTATCCAAATAAATAATTCATTTCAACAACATCTTGATTTTTAAGCATTAAAATATATCCATTGATATCAGTTGGTTAAACTGACTGTCTTCAAGGGTTGCCCCCATGTCCCCATTGCAGTAATCCAGACTAATGACTATGTGGACATAATGACATTGGAAACACCCTTATTCTAAGCCAGACCATGGTTTTTCTACACTCACTCTGGGCTTTTAGACAAGCCCTACCAGGAGTTGCCAGGGATTCAACATTCTGCAAATCTTGGGGGTATCTCCAAACATACAGAGCTCTCCCCCTTGATTCTCCATGAAGCCATTTTGCATATAAAGTCATTGGCACCACCAGCCCAAGTTCAATATTAGAGGGAGTGATAACGTAATGGAGAGATGGAATCAAGAGCACATTTGCAGCATCTTCTCCAAACACAGACGGAGCTCTGAGTTCAGGCAGGCACGGACAATTATCTGATACTTCAGTCTAATGCTACCCTAGTCAGATACATCCTATTCTGTAATAGACAATCCCAATGGCTGTACAAGTTTCAGGTGGTGAACAAAAACCAAATCGCCACATCCACATTTCTTTTCTGGAGCTGGCGTGCTGCCTGGGCTCACGTGAAACCAAATCCTAAAATCATGACTCTGATCCATGGTTCTGCAAAACAACAAAGGGGAATTTTATTTGGATAAAAGTAAGGGCTTAAGGATTTGGACGCAAAGTGTTTCTGCTGCAATCTGCAGCTGCGTTCAGAACAGAACGGAATATAGCTCAGTGCTTCTATAACTTTGATCACCTGCAGAAAAGAATTACCCGCTGCTGCCTTCAAGGTGAACAGAGAAGAATCGAAACCAAATGTCCCACCTGCATGGAGTAAATGCCATGGGAAAGCAGAGAGGGAGAGAGAGAGAGAGAGAGAGAGAGAGAGAGAGAGGAGAAGAAATGGCAGTGAGCAGCCCCTAAGCTTTCCCTATCCTTCTTAAAAAGGTAAAGGGACCCCTGACCATCAGGTCCAGTCGTGTCCGACTCTGGGGTTGCGACGCTCATCTCGCTCTATAGGCCGAGGGAGCCGGCGTTTGTCTGCAGACAGCTTCCTATGCTTCTTACATGAGCCTTATTCCAAAGAAGTAGGCAATGAAACCGAGAACATGGCGATGTGGCAAAAACTTCAAGACGTGCAACTTAGGACACAGGGGCAGAGAGGCCGACAGAGTTGCTATTCAATCGCAGCAGCAGCAGGGGGAGCAAGAGCATTTCCCGAATCTTAGTTTTGTGTTTTGCTTTACTGCGTTGTGCATCTGTCACCTGCAGTGCTTGATGGAAATAAGGCTTAGAAAAGGGAGAAGACATTAAAGAGAGAGGGAGAGAGAGAGATTAATAAGAAGCCATGCAGTCTTCAGAGTGAGAAGATTAAGGGCCACGTAGCCAACCAGAACAGGGAATATATTCAAAATGGCACAGGTGGAAGTAATTTTTTTTAAAAAAATCAAGGACTATCCTTCAAGGGGCTGTATTACTCCTGAAGTAGAAAAATATCATTTCCTAAGCACTGTTCCGCCGCACCAGTATGTGCTATACTTTTAGCTCTTTCTTCTTCTTGAGAGCTCAGAGCAGCTTCCATTGGGCTCCCCATCAAGTTCCCATCTGAGGCAGTGCCCAGGGCCAGACCTCCATGCAGTGCGATCCTAGCCATGTCTACTCAGAAGTAGGCCCCCTGACACCACTGCACACTCTCACCATCTGTGCATGAGGAGGAGCCCAGCACGGACGATAGGATGTGCATCAGTGGAGGGGCCAATGCCATTTTTTGAATGCATGGGCCACCCATTCCCCCACCCAATTATCTTTAGCTCCTTCCTCTCATAGAAGCAGCAGAAGGCAAAGCACAGCATCACGTTGACCGTGCAGATGCGGTCCTTGTGTTTCTGCTGACCACCGTTTCCTGTTATGATACACCAAGACCAAAACACCAACAGGGCTTGCAAATATAAAAAACAATTTTACTTGATTAAACACACTAAAGTGCAACGTGCATGTCAAAGCCTGGAGATACTTATAGACAAACAGTCAACTAATGGCACAACTCTGCCAATAATGTATATAATAATAATGTCACAGCGCAGTGCAAACACGCAAATTTTCCTGCAGATAGTTCTCTATTAGAAGCGCAAAGTCATGTAAATGGGAACGGTCACAGGAAAGGATTCTTCACATAGCCATATGTAGAGGCAGGAGTCATGCGTGAGTAGTGGATGCAGATGGACACCTCCTCACCGTAGTACAGTAGATCAGAAGACCTGTACTCCGGATGATAAGCAGGTTTTGCAACAGCTTCTTCAGTTCATAATACTATATACTCAACACGATACATCAGGAATATAAGATCTTCACAGGCACAGCAAGTGAACATGACGGCCCCCATACGCTCTGCCTTCGTCCCACTTTATTTAGCCTAGTTGCTCTCAGGGTGCCAACTTGAATAAAATATTGGGGGAGGGGGCAAGGTAAGCCCCACCCGGCATAACTGATCACATGATGTGTTGCACACACACCACATGAATGGCAGTGTCCATCAACTTTTTTGGGGGAGGCAAGCCCCCTCAAATATTTTATTGGGGGTGAGCTGAAGGGACCTCGGCCCCTAGGTTTTGGCTCACATGACACAGTGGGTTTAGCAAGCTTCTAATGCAGATGGCATCGTTAACTGAAAGACTAAGAGACAAAGACAATAGAGACTTTTAAAAAAGATTGGGAACCATTTATGAGGTACTTACAGAGGCAATATAAAGAAATGAACTCGCTAGCAGGGTTTGAGTAAACACTTACAATAAATTATGTAAATAAATGTAAAATTAAGTATATAATATATACTTAAGTATATAGGTTGAAATGTAAACTTCTGCTTTCTTAAATTATTACTTGCTGCCCACATGAAATGAGACCAATGGCTACGTGTGGCATTGAGTCCACATGACTATCCACTTCTGGACTAAATGATCCTTTCCAGCTAGTGGTCTGAGCTGTTCCTTTCCTTACTAGTGATATTCTGGACACTGTTCCTATTAATCTATTGGCTGTTTCAAGTCCACACCTGTCCTAGGCCAGCCAGTCCATTTGATTACAGCAGTGTTTCCCCAAACTTGTCTTTCAAACTACAATTCCCAACATCCTTGACCGCTGGTCTTGCCAGCTAGGGATGATGGGAATTGTTGTCCAAAACAGCGGGAGACCTCAAGTTTGGGAAACACTGGATTACAGTAATGAACTGCAGCATGTCCAGCCCAGCACTTAGATTTCTTTCTCCTTCTTAATCCCAAAGGCTCTCATATCATGTTGTAGCTAGGTGTGAGCACCGTGAGGCAGCTACTGAGTACGACTTAAGCTCCATCTGCCTCTCCTGCCGCCCAAGAGGATAATCAAGTGTCCTGGTTATTTTCTTCCACTCATTGACTTGCCAATTATTCTCCTTTACTCATGAATGGGAATGGATGTTGTTCGCACTTGTTGTTTGTTATCCAATTAATCTACATGCACTGGCTGCGTTCCAGCGAGTAAGTACCGCAAGAGCAGCCAAGAATTTCAGACTGCTGGCGAAATAACCACGGAGCTTGTGGTTCTTTGCCATCCCTCCTTAGCCATGGGATTCGACTGCACACACGGCTTTCTGGGTTGCAGCAGCAGCTGTGCGCTACATCACTCCTTCTAATGCCGAACTCAGTCCCAGCAGCGATGACAGCTTTGCAGCCAAACAGAGCCACTGAGCAACAAGGCAACAATACCTGTACGTTTGGGGGAATCTCACAGTTTGGAGAAGTATAAACAAAATCAGAGAGAGAGAGAGAGAGAGAAGCCCGCCCTTAAGTGACAACCCACATCCCCTGCAAAACAGAAAGTTGCATGGAAGGGAGGAGAATGGGGAATGGTAAATGCACACATATAATCCAGTTCTGGACCACCTCGTTCTGTTAAACTCAAATGACAAGATAGGAGAAACGGATGAAGCAGGAAGGACAAGAAAACGAGGTGAGGGAAAAAGGCTAAAAAGCAGGTGAGAGATGGAGGGGCTGAGAGTGGGAGAGGTGAAAGAAGCAGGAGGAATACCGTATATACTTGAGTATAAGCCTAGTTTTTCAGCACACTTTTTGTGCTTTAAAAGCTGCCCTCGGCTTATACTCAAGTCAACCATTCCTTAAGAAGTGTACAAGAACGGTGGTTCTTTACTCTCCCCAGGCAGCTTGTTCCATTCCTGAACTGCTCACATAAATGCAAACTTTAGACCCCAGAAGGCAGAAAGCCTATCAGTTAAGGAAGTATTAAAACCCCACAGGTGCTCACTTTCCCTGGCTCCTGCTTAAACAGGACAGGATCCCAGCCTTCTCTGTATAACACAAGGGAACATTGCGCTGTGGGTTAAACCACAGAGCCCTAGGGCTTGCTGATCAGAAGAATGGCGGTTCGAAACCCTGCGACGGGGTGAGCTCCACAGCAGCAAAGGAGGAAGAGGAAGGAGCAGCCCAAAGGGCTGCTTTGGGCTGCTCGTTCCTCCTCTACCACAGTGGCAAAGGTGAACCGGCTTATACTTGAGTCAATAAGCTTTCCCACATTTTTGTAGGGAAATTAGGTGCCTCGGCTTATATTTGGGTCGACTTATACTCGAGTATATACGGGTAACTGAAGCAGATATGAGAAACAGTGGGGCTGGACAGGGGAGAAATGGAGGGGTGGGGCAGAGTAGAGGAGCCAGGGGAGGGAGGACACAGAGAGCAGAAACCCCGCACCTGCAACCTGGCAGTTGATGGTCACGTTTGCGCCCAGGATGGTTTTCACGGTGCTCCCAATATCAACAGTGACAGCAGGCAACTCCTTGTTGACCAGGGTGGCTCTTGATGTCTTTATTAATGGCTTCCCTGTAAGTAGAAGGGATCACAGATTACTAAATAGATAAGGGAAGAAGCAAAATATGGGCACTGCTACACTTCCTGAAAATAGCACAAGGAATTGGCACAGTCTGTATTTTGTCTCCTGGCTGTCACTGACAGCCCTCGATTAGGACTCCCATTTCCTTCTTCCCCCATCCTGCAAAATTTAGTATGATGCTAAAGCTGTGGTCTAAACCACTGAGCCTCTTGGGCTTGCCGATCGGAAGGTCGGCGGTTCAAATCCCCGCAATGACGGGTGAGCTCCCGTTGCTCGGTCCCTGCTCCTGCCCATCTAGCAGTTCGAAAGCACCCCGAAAAGTGCAAGTAGATAAATAGGTACTGCTCTGGCAGGAAGGTAAAGGGCATTTCTGTGCGCTGCTCTGGTTTCACCACATGACTCGGAAAAACTGTCTGCGGATAAATGTCGGCTCCCTTGGCCAGTAAAGCGAGATGAGCACCACAACCCCAGAGTCGTTCGTGACTGGAGTTAACTGTCAGGGGTCCTTTACCTATACCCTTTTAAAGAGTCGCAAGCCTTCAGATGTTCTGCTGTATCTTTCATCTTACAAACTGTCACTTTCTTCTTCAATTTTTTCTCTCCCTTAAGTCCGCTCACCCTCATTGGTGGGCGGTGTTGCGGCCAGGCCCTGGACCCACAAGTGATCCGACAAATGGCAGGCTGTATTGCTTGTCTGCTGGCTATTGGCCAATGCCATCAGCCCTTGGACAGGGCGTTCCCCTGGCAGAAGGCCCAACTAGCAAATGGGGATGCTTGGTCTCACTCCCAGGAGTTGTTCAATTGTGGCCTGTTGTGGTTTACCCTTAGATGCACTCCCAGCAGATGGGCTGGAGTGAAATAGCAATGGTTTTACCCAATACCTATCCCAAACCATTCTCTACTGTAACCAATAAAGTTGTGGCCATATTCAAGCCCAAAACCCAAAATACTGTTGTCCTGTGTGGTTATTCGTTTCCCCTAGGGAACTGTGGGGTCACGGGGTCTTGGCATGTAAAATGTTTTAACCTGCTTTGTACAAAGTACTCAGACTAGACCCTTCCTCTTTTGGAAGGAATTGTTCCTGATTATGCACAACCTTATGTACTTCAAACTTCATCTCAAAGTCATCTCTTTCCCCCACATTCCCCATCTGACAGCGATGTGCATGGATACAGGTGTGCAAATACAGCACTATTCTGGAAACAATTCGAAGCATACAATTTGGAGAGAGGGGAGCATATATACAAATGGAGGATGTGTAGAGATGATTTTGGGGACAGCAAAAGACAAAATGAAATGAAATGAAATGAAATGGAACCAGTAGACCCTGGCATGGTGAAACACCCCCAAGAATGTTGGCAGCTCTTATATGATTGAAAACAATATGGTGCTGTGTAAACTGGAGCATGATAACTGCTAATTCACATGTCAAATCCTACTTAAGTCTTTATTCTCTAAGATTAATGTAAAAAATCCTCTTGAACAGGAGAGCAAACTAGACAAATATAAAGCCAGTTGCAACAATAAATGAAAATGTAACCGAAGCTGATATTTTCTTGACTGTAGCCACAATCCTGATGTCTCAAGTGTACCCATCCAGCATCTGTATACGCATTCAGGGCTTCCTCCATAATGTTAAGTTTCATTCTCCTTGTGCCTTTATTTGCATGTAACCTAAAGTAGAACGGCTGCAAAGTCAGATGAACCACAGAAAACGTTCCATGCTGCTGGGGAGGGAGGGAAGAGCTCAAAACGCCCCATCCCAAGTGAGACTCCATCTAGCTTATGTTATCTTCTTGTATTGGGGCCAGCCCACTTCTGAAGGAATTAATGTGTGAGAGAGCTTCTCAGTGCTGGCCGGCTGCATGCTTATCTCCCAGAAGTGGGATTGTTCATGGGCCAGCAGAAGACAGAATGGATGCCGTCGTGTGATTCCATGGGCTTGGGCCCAAAACAGGAGCCTACAAGGCCTATGAATTAATCCAGCTATAAATCAACAGTGGCACTAAGAGGGGAAAAGCTGGCTAAGAAAGGATGGGTGGAAGAGGGAGGAGAAGGAGGAAGAATTATGGGTGCTTTAGTTGGCGGCAACAACCAAAATGGTTGAAATCTGGTTTTGTTCCTGTCCTCCTGCCTCTCCGCAGATTCCGCTGCCGCGAATTAAAATCCATAAACTGCCCTGACAGCTGAAATGGACTCGTGGAATAGGCAGCAAGCTAATCCACGTATTTTGAGAGGGTGCCACGAAGCCCTGATGCTGTGCAGCTTCACTTTCAGTGGCACCTTTTGTACAGGGGCAGGGCTCTAGTGTCCCTGAGACATCAATGTAGAGCAGCATATCCAAGCACAAACATGTTCCATTCAGTCATGGAAAGTTCACCAAGTTCTGATGTTTTACAGGGTGCTCCTAAATCAAGGAGGAGGAAAGAGAGACCTCAAATGACAGTTGGCCTTTTAATTTTTCCTGGTGGTTTCTTCTTCTTCTTCTTCTTCTTCTTCTTCTTCTTCTTCTTCTTCTTCTTCTTCTTCCTCCACAATCTCTTCGTTAGATTAAATATCTGTCAGCTGCTCAGCCCATAAAAAGTAGCAAACGACTCCAAAAATGGAACCACATTTTCTCTCTGGGCCCTCATGTGCTAAATTAATCAAAGAGGCTGAGTGTTTCATTTAGACTGCAAAAAGCTTACCCACTTCCTCTGCAGAAAGGTTCTGGCCTCCACTTTTGAAAGAAAATGTGTGTGGTTTATTTTTCCTTCTTCTTCTTTTGGTTAATTGCATTTTCATTATCTCAAACTTGGTGTCCAGATTTCCAGCAGCTGAGTGACTGGGCACCTTCAACTCCTGCTTGACGGATGAGGCTATTCAGAGACTTCCTTCAAGTAGCACTGTCTCTTGAAAATATGACCCAGAGGGCCTTGCATTTGCTAATTTGTTTGCATGAGAAAATGAAATCAAGACATGGAGCATTTTATTAGAAAAATGATTGCTGGCTGCTGAAAACCCAAAGGCGTATCTATCTGTTTCGTGTATTCCCCTCTCCCCGCTTTTTCGGGAGACAGTGATTGATTAGCCTGTGCTGGATGAAAACTGTGACTTGAATGAAGAGGCTGTCTTCCAAAACTGTATTCTATACTTTTAGCCTTTGAAACTTGCCCATCAGAAGCATAACTGGCTGCAAAGGCTCTCTGCGGAACGGATTGTTATGTCGCATCACAAAATGCTAAGCCTGAAAACTCCCATGTTAAATCCATTCTTGATACCGTTCCATTGTTGATAGGAGAGTTCCATAACAGATTAATTATTCCAGTGTTTTATATTACAGTGAATTTTTTAAAGAGTCTACATTCTCCTAATTGCATTAGTTTTTCAAGGAGACACAACTGTACTGATTTTCAATGGAAATATTCCAAAAGTAGGCATGAAGAATGCAGAGAGAGAGAGAGAGAGAGAGAGGGAGAGGGAGAGAGAGAGAGAAAGGGGGGGGGGATGCATTTGGACATAACACGAAACCTGGGTTGGGAAACCTCAGACCAGGGGCCAAATGCAGCCCTCCAAGCCTCTCTCAATAGCCCTAACCACAGTTTCCATCAAATAAAACAACAAACTGCTGTTAGTTTACATGGAAGCAGTTCCTTCTGACCCCTCCTTGCAGCTGGGGAGGCGCAGGGATCAGGTTTGCTGCGTGGAATGTGAACTATGGTTTAGCATTACATCCAAATAAGAAAAGCATCATGCTGTATATCAGGGGAAGGTGACCTTTTTTTTAAAGATATCCACACACCTGAAACCTTGTGGAACATTTTACTAAGGCTTTAATGTCACTGAATGCACATGAGTGAAAGAAAATAACCCTGTCAGAAGGAAAAGCTGTTGTATTATCTGCTTACTCGTTTTAGCAATCGTCCTACAATGACTCAGGTTTAGCCTTTTCTCTTTTTGGGCTTTGTTTTTTAATTTTTGCAAAGGAATACTGAATTTTTGATGAAGGTCTAATTTTTTGCTGGGTGCAAAAGCATGGCTAAACTATTTCAACTGCTGTTGCTCTGAGTAGAAACGTTACAATATCTGCAAGGGCTTTGCACCTCGGACCCTGGCCTGCTCCACATTTGGGCTTAACTTTTCAAAAACGGAAGAGGAAAAAGGAAGTATTTCTGTCATGACTGCTAGGAACATATTACCTGCTAACGTGACAGCAATGGAAACGGAGTCAGATCCCAACGCATTCGTTGCATTGCAGGTATAGAATCCGACGTCTGCTTCGACAGGCTCCAGGATTTGCAAGGAGTCATCTGGCTGAAGAAGTATCCTGCAGCGACAGACCAATATGTAAGTCTAAGATCCCTTGCCAAGGATGCTATTACTCAGCACTTCTAAGGGGTTGGTGGGGGAGAGAGAAAGAGAAAGTTCCAGCTAGCTATTTAAATAAATATATATGCAGAACGACAAGTTACAAGGCCTCATACATTCCAATTTTGTAGATTCTGTTTAATTAAATAACAAGTTTTTAAACCCAGCAATAACAAACCGCATAAGGCATCTGTAGCTTTCTGTTTTTTAAACTATGCACACATTAACTTTTCAGGTTCTACCTTGATACGACACACTGCTGTGTGCATTGGCTTCCAAAGAGAGGCAAATGACGTTGACTTGTTCAAGCCCTACTGCAAGTCTTAGTGCCTTGCAGCCTCCCTGCCGCAGCTTCACAGCGGCCATTAAATGCAACCTCTAGTACTCCAGCACAAAGGCATAGCCTTCACAACCCTGTGACCACGTCCCAAGGCAGGCAATGGTCCCCAAGCCCCAGGACCTAGTGACTACCTCCACCTGTGCCGGTCCTTTGCCTAACCATCAATCTGGTCAATACGGTCACCTCAAAGCTCCGCATCATTCTTCCATTTCACCTTCCCCCAGAAAATATGCATATATTTGTTGCTGGGCCTCCAAATATCTGAGGTTGCCAGTGTGGTGTAGTGGTTAAGAGCGGTTGACTCGTAATCTGGTGAACCGGGTTCGCATCTCCGCTCCTCCACATGCAGCTGCTGGGTGACCTTGGGCTAGTCACACTTCTCTGAAGTCTCTCAGCCCCACTCACCTCACAGAGTGTTTGTTGTGGGGGAGGAAGGGAAAGGAGAATGTTAGCCGCTTTGAGACTCCTTCGGGTAGTGATAAAGCGGGATATCAAATCCAAACTCTTCTTCTTCTTCTTCTTAGCTAAGTTTCCTCCCTTCTCAGTCTGGGCTGTTCATGCCTGTATTCTAAGGGTTCTCCAACTATGTGACTAAATTTGATGCAAGGGGGAGCAAAATGTTGGAGACCCAGCCAGATGGGCAGGGTACAAATAAATTATTATTATTATTATTATATTAGGGAGATCTTCTTTCAAATGTCATTATCATGTGAGTGTTGAAGGCTAGGGGACTGCCAATTTTTGAGGAGCAAATTCCACTGACTTCAGCGCAAGTAGCATCATGGTCTCTCCTGTGGGAACTACTGGAAACAGCCCATTAACAACCTCTTGTTTTTCATAGACAGGGCTACTTCGAATACCTATACATTCTTCTGCATAATCGCTCCCAGAGCAGGACTCCAACATTTGCTGAAAACCATGCTGCCACTGTTGGTTGTTCCGAGATGGCAGCCCCACTGGCTGCTTCAACTTCAAGCCTCTTTATATTGTTATGAGGCAGGGGCAGCCAACTTTTCTGAGCCCATGGGCATATTTACAAACCAGAAAAACTGTTGTGGGCATCACACACACACACGCAAAGCATCCTATTCTTTTGGCTGCAGCATCAGTCTTCTTCTAAACCTAGAATCAGTAGGAGAATAGTGGGGAGGAGACCCTACAGGCATCAGGGCAGGCCTCTGCAGGTGTGCCCAAAGGTGCCACTTTAAGGTAAAAGGTAAAGGAAACCCTGGACGGTTAAGTCCAGTCAAAGGCGACTATGGGGTTGTGGCGCTCATCTCGCTTTCAGGCCAAGGGAACCGGCATTTGTCCACAGACTGCTTTCTGGGTCATCTGGCCAGCAGGAGTAAACCACTTCTGGTGCAATGGGACATTGTGATGAGTGCCAGAGGGCACGGAAACGCCATTTACCTTCCCGCTGCAGCGGTACCTATTTATCTACTTGCACTGGCGTGCTTTCGAACTGCTAGATTGGCAAGAGCTGGGACAGAGCAACGGGAGCTCACCCCGTTGCGCAGATCCAAACCACCGACCCTCAGATCGGCAAGCCCAAGAGGCTCAGTGGTTTAGAGCACAGCGCCACCCGCATCCCTGGAGCCACTTTGGTGACCTCTGGGTAAAGGAATTAAATCTGAAATCTGGTTGACACTAAAGAAAGGAGCTCTAAGCTGGCCAGAACCTCCCTTCTTTCATCTGATGAAGTAGATTTTTCTGTACCAAAGTTCATGGCACAATATTTCTGCTGCTCTTGATCTGTCACAACTGCACATTTGATGATGATGATGATTATAATTTTTTGCTGCTGCAAAATTAGCAATCAGATTACTGGATTTCAAGCTTCCTGCTTCCAGGGAAATATTTTTATGTTGCCTTCTTGTCTATCAGCAGAATTCTGTGTCCTTGCCAGGAACTGCTCTGTGCTGCAAAGAATTCTGGGGCATGTACTAAAGTGCAAACTCAGCTCATGTAAAACAGGTCCTACTGTTCCTCACTGTTAATTCTGTATGAACTGCGATTTTGTGCCCCTAGCATGTGGACAGTATTAGAAGGCAGCTTCACACTGCTCATGATTATGCCAGACAAACTCTTTCAGGGAAGACTGTCTACCATTTAACACCTTCTCATAGATGAACCTGATAAATTTCTGAGGACCTCCCAGCTTGAAAACCTGTATTGTGTGCAGTTGAGGATACATTGGTAGCAGGTTTCTGGGTGTGTGTGTGTGTGTGTGTGTGTGTGTGTGTGTGTGTGTGTCTTCCTTTCTATGGAAAAAAATGTTTTGTGATTCCTGAGGGTATATCCTCTTAGCACCAGGAATGAAGAAGGGGGAAAGCACTGTCCCTGGATCCCAAAACATTCACGAACTGGAAAGAAACTGGAAGGGAGTGAGATTGTGAGTTGACAAATGGCAGGGAGGAAAGGGGTTCAGCAGTCTCTTCCTGTTCCTTCCTTTTGCCTGAAGAATGCCTTAGGCTGCTTTTCATTTAAAACAGCAACACCACACACTGGGAGAAAAAGGCATGCCATTTCTAGTTTAGCCCCGAATTCTTCATTATCTGATTTGCTAACTATCTGAATTCTGTGTCTGCCACCTATGTGATCCTGCGTAATTGCAAGCCTGCGTAAACAGCAATACAGTTTATTAAAACTCAAGAGATCATTGGGATAAACCATACTTTGCAAGTGACAAGCAGACAACTAAGATCCACAGAGTCTAGCTGACTTTTCCAAGACCACACAAGGAACCTAGTAGCAGCCATCTCTCATCTTTCACATCCCACGGGCCAATTCCAACGTTAATCTTGCCTACTTACGTTTAGAAATAGCACAAAAGGAAGCAGCCAGGAAAAGGATGGTAATAATAACAATGATGCAGATATTTGCGAACCGGGAAATGGGAATGAGCCTGTGACTCAACTCATACGCAGCACCTTTGCATATTTGGTGAAAAGTCTTTCACTGAACTGTTCCAGTAGTGTAAAGACTGGACCTCCAAACATTTTGGGACTTTTCCTGGCCACGTCTGTTAATACCGTTCCAAGGGGAAAGTAGGAAAATGTAACTTCAGAAGAGGGCCCCAGGCTTCTTCCCAAGCAGCTGGGAAAAATCCCCACATCCCACTAACTGGACAAAATCATTATGCTGTATTAAAAACATTTGTAACATATTACATATCCATCATCTTTAGAAATTATCATCTGTTCCAGGCTTCTCTAGCAATAGTCTCCTGTTTTAACTCGAGGGAATATCTGGCATTTGCAAAACAGAGGAAGCTTCTACAACAGTTATATATGAAAAGCAAAAGCACCCCAAAACTATAGGGATCAGGGTGATCCCTTTGAGAGAGGGAAATGCATAAAAATTAGGTGGGGGTGCACTCAGAAACAGACCCTCCAAGTGTCCCTATTTTCCAGAGTTAATCCCGCAGAGCCTAGGGCTTGCCGATCCCTGCGACGGGGTGAGCTCCCGTTGTTTGGTCCCAGCTCCTGCCCACCTAGCAGTTCGAAAGCACGTCAAAGTGCAAGTAGATAAATAGGGACCGCTCCAGCGGGAAGGTAAACGCCGTTTCCGTGCGCTGCTCTGGTTCGCAGCTTAGTCATGCTGGCCACATGACCTGGAAGCTGTATGCCAGCTCCCTCGGCCAGTAAAGCGAGATGAGCGCCGCAACCCCAGAGTCGGATGCAACTGGACCTAACGGTTAGGGGTCCCTTTACCTTTACTTTTTTCAGTCCCAAATTTACAGAAGCTGGATAGGCATAGCAAGGATTTATTTTAGGAGGGGGACAGGCTTTATGTTATTGAGGGGAAAGTACCAAGTATTTTTGTTTATTTACTTGATTGGGGGGGGCAAGCCAAGGAGATAAGTAACTCCACAACCTTTAGAAGATATCCGAAGGCAGCCCCTGTTTAGGGAAGCTTTTTAAATGTTTAATGTTTTATTATGTTTTTATACATGTTGGAAACTGCCCAGAATGGCTGGGGAAACCCAGTCAGATGGGCAGGATAGAAGTACAGTACAGTTGTAGCTTGGTTTTCGAACAGAATGCGTTCCGGAAGTCTGTTCGACTTCTGAAACATTTGGAAACCAAGGCGCGGCTTCCGATTGGCTGCAGGTCATGCTTGTGGAGCAGAGGGTGGGAGCTGTGGCATGGAGATTTTGGAGATAATATGCCACAGACCTTGTGTTATCAATGGTGCCTCTGTATCATTCATAATCACACATAAATATACACAGGTATGCTGGTCTTGAGCCAAAGGATTTCCAAGCTTGGGCATCTGAAAATCTATAGGTGGGCCTAACACCTCTCTACCTCTGTCTGTCTCTTGTTTTGCGGCTTCCAATTCAAAAAGCTAATACTACTGGAAGACAGAAGAATTACCATCGATAGAAGAATGGCAGATGAAAATGATGGACTACATGGAACTCGCAGAAACGACTGGGAAACTCAGTGACCAGAGGGACGACGCGGTGGAAAAAGAATGGATGAATTTTAAATTGTATTTAAAAAATCATTGTATGATTGAAAGTTAGATATAACTGCAGGATAAGTTAGGTTGTAGATAAGGAGATAGGTGACTAAGATATAGAATGATAAGGATTCAGGTAAAATGTTAAGATTAATTAATTAAGCAATGTTATGAAAGGAGGTTAATAGGTATAGGATTTTTAATGAATTTTGGTAATTATAAAGTAGAGTAAGATTGTTATTAATTTATGAAGTTACGAAAAGATAATTTGACAAGGGACGCAGGAGGAGGAGGCAGGAGGAAGTCCCACTATGATGTGAGGAAGAAATATTAGTTATAAGAAATATGTATGTTGTTATGTTTTGTATTTATCAGTTGTTTATGTAGTTGTGTTTTGTTGATGTTTTTCTTGTTAAAAATTTTCAATAAATATTATTTACAAAAAACACAAAAAACCCCAAAAAGCTAATACTAGAAACTCCCCCAACCCGTTCTTAAGTTGAATTAATGGGGTGGGGGGAACTATAGGCAAGGTTGCTCAGAAGAAAACTGCAGCAGCTGTTTTACATAAATCGTTTTGCTGGGATGGTGACAGAAAAAGAAATTGGGGGAGTAACCAAGGCAAAAGAGGATGCGAAAGCTGGAATGAGAAAGCCCATCCGAGTGCAATCAAAGTCTAGTTGCTTACCATGCGCTGATGAGATTTCCCTTTTTGTTTTCCCCTTGAATGAAAACTACTGCCTCATGAACCACAAAGTTAAGGATATTTGATCCCACTCACAGCTCCAT
The DNA here is from genome assembly GCA_900245905.1 of Lacerta viridis. Taxonomy (NCBI): domain Eukaryota; kingdom Metazoa; phylum Chordata; class Lepidosauria; order Squamata; family Lacertidae; genus Lacerta; species Lacerta viridis. The sequence goes on along the minus strand of OFHU01004475.1, from coordinate 97,073 downwards.
GGGTGGCAACACTCTAAAACAAACCAGATTAAGGCCACCCATCAAATGGGAGGGGAGGGAGAAAGCAAACTAGGGAAGGGCAGCGCACACACTCTACCTTTAAAACACACTTGAAGCACATTTTACTCCTCAAAGAATTCTCGGCACCCTCATAGAATTACAATTCCCAGCCACTCCTTAATAAACTACAGTGGTCAGAATTCTCTGAGGAGTAAAAGGTGCTGTCCCACCAAAAGCTATGTTGAACTTCCAATTGCTCTGCAAAATGTAGGAGGCAAAAAGGATCTCGCCTTACATATTTAGGAATGCTTTCAACTTCATCGAAAGAGGCCTGGGGTCTTCTTAAGCAGACCACAGAGAAGAGGGCCATTCCTTCCTCCAGCCTTCAAGATGGCATGTAATCTCTACACGTCTATTTAGAAACCCACCTCTGCAAAGCTCACACTTGTGTGCACAAAATACCCTTTTAGTACACAGGTAAGTGTCTGCTGGTTCAACATGCTCATCTCAATAGCATTGCACGTTCATGAACAAGGCTTTGAAAACGAGTACTCAAATAGCTAGGACTGCTTCACACGTTGCATTTTGAGGTGTACATCTGAGATGCTTTAGGTGTGCACCTAAAAATGCAGAACTTTAATGTGACGAATGCATTTGTAAACTGACTGCGCTTCCAGCTTGACTGTACTCTTTGTGGTAACCCCAAGTTTGCCTCTGCCAAAAAGAAAAAGAAATGTATGAAATGGTACTATGGATGATACTGAGAGGGAAAATACATTATTCATCTAAATTTAGAATCATAGAATTGTAGAGTTAGAAGGAAGAAGAAGAGTTTGGATTTGATATCCCGGTTTATCACTACCCGAAGGAGTCTCAAAGCGGCTCACATTCTCCTTTCCCTTCCTCCCCCACAACAAACACTCTGTGAGGTGAGTGGGGCTGAGAGACTTCAGAGAAGTGTGACTAGCCCAAGGTCACCCAGCAGCTGCATGTGGAGGAGCGGAGACGCGAACCCGGTTCACCAGATTACGAGTCTGCCGCTCTTAACCACTACACCACACTGGCTCTCAGGGACCTCAAGGGTCATCAAGTCCAACCCCCTCACAGGACTCATTCCACTCTATCGAGAGCACCTCACCCCAAGAAGTTGCCAAAGCCTGGAACCAACTATTTGCTCCCTGACAACAAAGCACTATATTGGTGCACATATGCTACTCAAGCACATTTATTTGCAGTGTGGGATCAAGATACAATTTTCTTTTGCTTGGTATCAAGCTTAATCCCTGTGTGGACTTAATGAATATCAGTTTATTTTTAAAAGCACGGCACACACACAAATACCTATACACCACACCACAGTAAGTTCAAACAGAATGTGTGTGTGTGTATTATTATTATTATTATTATTAATCATTGAACTGGCAATGCAAATTTGTGCATGCAACTCTCTACAGGCCAGGAAGATATTTTTACAGGACGATGTCCAATCAAATACATATACCATAGGCCTATTCTTGATTAAGACTGCATGTGCTTTTCATAACAAATACATTCCTGCTATTACAATGGGAGCGGGAGACGCACACACGTTTTTCTTTCAGTGGTAAAAATCAAATGTATCATCTGCCAGGGAAATAACAACAACAATAATGAATGGAAAGGCCGTTTTAAAAAGCAACGATGCTGCAAATGCTAGTAAATTGCCGGAATCATTGGACTTGGAGAGCTTCTAGCCACAGAAAAGGGAGAGCAGCAAGCAAGCTAATTCTGTATCTAAACCCGCAAGCGATGAACTGCACCTTGGATAAATCACAAACTTGCTAGATCCTCGACAGAAACAGCCATTTAAAATTAATTTTAGCTCTGAGAGTTGACTCTTGTGTGCCTTCTCATTTCCTAGGCTGACCCCGGTGACCGGACTCGGATATTTAACCTTGGGCCCATAACTTACGCACAGAGGAAACATGTACTGGCAGCAGATTCTTGGATGGCTGCCTTGTAAATACGTCAACTAAGGCAGATGCCTCTCGAAGCGCACCAGCAGGTCTTGAGCCGCTCTCTCGTAAGGCCATCCAACCCTGCGCATACGCAGTGCCGCAAATTAACACACAGCTGAACGCATAGCGAGGATGCAAGGCCCCAGATACATGATCAAATATCGCCAGCCGTAACAAAACGACACAGAAAGGAGTTTTGCTGAAAAGCAAAAGCAAAACGAAAACACCCCCCCCCCGCATTTTCTGCACAAATCAGAAGCCGCCTTGCACTGAGTTAAGCGGAGATATTTCCCAACGACTCAAGCCCCCTTAAAACAACGGAGAGCAAACTTTTTGGCAAGGAGGCAACAAGTCAAAGCTCATGCATAAGATGTGCTGCTACTCTCTTGCGCCTGTGTTATATAGCAGACAGGGGGCTGGACTTGGCCTGGAAGAAACTTTAGCTATTGTAAATGATGGGGCCATATCTTTTATCACATGTGGAACTTTCCCATATATGGGTCCCATATATAGCTGCAGCTGCTGTTCATCGTGGCTGCTCACCTTCAACACAGCCAATTTAACCCAAACCTAAAATGGTATTATTTTTCACTTGGGTGTGTAAATAATCATCACTATATGCTGATCATTCAAAGGACTCGGAGGAATTTATTACAGATGGGTGTTTGACAGTTCAGGCTACAGGTTTTATTGGCCGTGAAGAGTTCGGAAATGAAGAAGTAGGATTCTTGGTGCAGCAATTCTCTTCTGCCAACATAGGCAAGGGAACGTCTTCACTGAAAGCCTTCCTCTCTCTCTCTCTCTCTCTCTCTCTCTCTCTCTCTCTCTCTCTCTCTGTCTCTCTCTCTCTCCCTCTCTCGTGTTCTTGACAACCCCCTAAGCCCTTCGAACAATTAAACAGTTCCTTTTCACTGTGCATCATCGATCTTGCTAAAAATTTTGCTAAAAAGATTCTATGCTAATTATGTTTCAAACCACATTTTTAAATCAAAAATCAAAATCAGCCAGAGACAGGCTATCAGAAAGAAGGCAGGTGGAGTGAAGGTGCTTTTTTTTTTTTAAGGGGGGTGTACTGAGTTGCTCTTTATTAAACAAAGTTCTATGTTCCCCAGTTACTGTACTTGGGAATCTATTTAAAAAAGGCTGTTATTTCCCCTGCTTTTGGCCAAAGTGGATGAAATTTACAGTCACAAGAGTCCCTCCAGAATATATTAAACCTGCTAAGTTGTAGGTATTTCATGCAGGGAATCTTTAAAGTTAAATTCATATTAACAGTCTATAACTTTTTCATTTTCTGCCAGAATTTGCAGGCCTGGCTTCTTCCATCTGAGTGAAGTGTGTCAAATTTTAGAATTTATAGCTGCAGAATGATAGCTACAGTAGGGTTTTTTTTGCAAGGGCAGAATTTACCATTCTGGGATGAGTGCTGCAGGAATCATAGGGGAGGCATGAAACAAAGAACATGGATCTTTAGGAAAGACTGTGGTGGCAGAAATGTCACCCCTCCCTGAAATGACCCTGTTACTCCAAGGGGTGTGGGTGGGCTTCTAGCTCCCCAGGTTTTCTTGTGCTACACTGGGGATCTCCCTACTGATCTCTCCATAGGGGAAGGTATTGATCCATGCACTGAAAAACAAAGACAGGTTTTAATCAGTATGAGCCTGTACACTCCTGGGGTCGTCACATGGACATGACCACCCCACACTGTGTGTGCAATGCTTGCAAAATGTGCCCCAGAGGAGGAGCTGTGAACATCAAAGGATAAATACTAAAAAAGAAAACGAAGTGCATAGCTTAATCCTTGGGGGTGGGAGTGGGGGTAAAATTAACAGAATTTGTTACCTTTTGCTGAACTGCACAAGCTCTCCATTCTTTGCCCAGCTAATGGTGGGCCTTGGGTTCCCAACCGCCTCGCAGTGAAGAAGCACACTTAGCGTCCCACTAGCTAAAACGACAGTATGTCCGAGATGGGTGACCACTTCGGAGGCGGAGAGCTGCTGTGCTGCAGAGATCTTCTTGAGGATGGCAGGCTTCCTGTGAGGCCCCCGCGAGCTGTTGGTCAGCTCCGGTGATGCGGACAAGTGGGCTTCAGCCGAAGACGTTCTCAAGGAGCTGGTGAACTCGGAAAAATACTTGCTGAACGGGACCTCCACCGAAGCAGAACTGACCCTGCTCCCTTGCGTTTTGAAAAGGGACTCCTGGTGTTCCAAATGACTCTTGAAAATTTCGTGAGCCAGCTGAGCAACCAGCTGCTTGCTATAGACATCCTGAACTTCCTCTGGCTGTTGGGACAAGTTTCTCAGGATGTCGTCCAAACGATCCTGGCTGGCGACCATGGTGAAAGGAAGGATGTACTCCTGGCCTTGATCTTCCTCGGAAGAGACGTTTCTCTCCGCAGAGTCCTGAGCTTCCCATGGCTCCGGGTGGTCGCGAGGCCAGCCTCTGTACTCCAGAAGCCTCAAGACAATATCATCGTACCGGCTGCTAGGGTCAGGAAGAAGCCCCCGTTTCTCAGTTTTGCTCCCGTTGAAGAGGATTCCGTTCTGATGCTTCTCCTGGGCGTGCAAAGCTTCGTTCAAGCTGGCCTTCCTCGTGGCCTCTTCTTCCTTCATCATCCCAAGTGACAAGGCGGCCATGCGCTTGTTGTGGCCTCCTATGAGCTTAATCACAAAATGCTCCCGAGCCAGCCCTGCTGTGCACGTGTAAGTCCCCGTATCGGAGGGCTTCAACCGATGGATTTTCATATATCCATACGGAGCAATAGTCACGTGAGCTGAGCTGATGAGCCGCTTGCCATCTTTCTCCCATGTGATCATTGGCTTCCGGAACCTTCTCACGGGGCATCTGAGGATGACGGAGGTTTTGGGGAGAAGGTAGGCATACCCGCCAACAACAAAGTGCAGCTTTCGCTGCTTCCTTGTTTGGATGAAGACTTTCTTTTGAGCCATGATCAGAGGGGGTTGCTTGTGAGATGGCCTCTGGTGTCCTGAAATGTAATTAATAATGTTTGGAAATGGAACCACATCATCTCTCCATTCTCAGCCTAGCAAGTTCAGGAGGAAACTAGAATTGGGTTATTCCCTCTCTCCCATTTTGTTCCAGTCAACCTGTGATATGCTGTGATCAGATTGCACACTTCCTGTTCTACTTCCACAACATCGGCTGCTGCTGTGGCAGGAGGCAGGGAGGGCAAAAGAGAGCATGACATGATAGGTAAAGGTAAAGGACTGTTAAGTCCAGTCAAAGGTGACTATGGGGTTGTGGTGTTATCTCGCTTTAAGGCCAAGGGAGCCCACATTTGTCCACAGACAGCTTTCATGTGGCCAGCATGACTAAGCCGCTTCTGGCGAAACCAGAGCAGCGCACAGAAACGCTGTTTAGCTTCCCACCACAGCGGTACCTATCTATCTACTTGCATAGGTGTGCTTTCGAACTGCCAGGTTGGCAGGAGCTGGGACACAGCAACAGGAGCTCGAATGACGTATCATGGGGTAATACACTATACCAGGCACCCCCAAACTTGGCCCACTTCCAGCTGTTTTGGGACTACAATTCCCATCACCCCGACCACTGGTCCTGCTAGCTAGGGATGATGGCACCCAGTTTGGGGGTGCCTGCACTACTGTATATCATGGCATGAGGTACTACACTCTAATATAGGGGAAAGGAAGGGAAATTGACACAGAGATACCATTTTCAGTAGCACCCCTGTATCGTCTAGAAACGTTGTTTGCACCTCATCAAATAATAATAGCTGTTATTTTAGCTATTATGATTTACAGCAAATAGGTGGGTGGCAGCTGCACCCCCTCCCCCAAATCAGAAAACAGCCATGCAGTTCCCGTCGCCAAAGGTGTTTCCGTGAAGGAGCCCGTCTAATGAACACAAGGAAGGTGCAAAAGAAAGAGGGGAACTCCCCTTGTTAAATGTTCATCGTTTCAGCCCTGTGAGGCCCCACAGCTGAGAGCAGCAAGGGGGAATGAATGCGGTGGGGTCTCAAGGGTGTAATGTGAAGCAGAACAAATCTCGTTTGAGCGGGTTGAAAACCCCATGGTGGATAATATTAGACTTCATTAGTTATGTGGGTCCCTGCAGTTCAGAGCTCTGTGCCAGACAACTGAAAAGAATATGAGAACTGGGTCATGGATTTTGAAAATAATGTTACATTTTGCACTTAGAAATCAAATCCCAATGTAGCATTTATGAATGGCCCATCCATGTATAAATCACAGCTGTTGCAAACCTATACAAACAAGGCGCCCAATTCTTTCCTTCTCTCTGTACTTCTCCATTTTTCAGGCAAAAGTTATGATACACGAGTAGCGTACTAATCTTAAATGACATTATACTAAACACACAGGGTGACACTCACCATTTCCTGATTCCCCCCTCCCATATTTTTGAGGGGGGTGCACCAAGGGTACAAGGGATGGGTGTAACAGTTCTGCCAATGTGGGACGCTGTTAAACATCACCCATAAACCTCTGGAACGCTGAACCCAATTATTATTGTTTTGAAAGGGACCTCCACCCTTCTATATCTTCTTCACGGAAAACAAACAAGCCCTGGGAATTTCAGGCACAATTGAATACAACTACAATAGTAACTTTCTTATGAAACTTTTATCATTTTGAAAACATGGAATCCATTTGACTCAAAGTGATTAGGGGGCATTTCCTTGCTGAATCAAACCCCCAGACAGCACAACCAAATGTTGGGGATAGTGAGAGCTATAGACCAGCAACAGCCACAATAAAGTCTCTCTCTTTTTTGGGTCCATAATTCACCCATGTCTATATTTGCAGACTCCCAGGGTAGACCACGGACTGTTTCACAAGCCACCTTGCCATTGATTCAGATTTTTGTGTGTGCATCAACTAGTCATTAAGGCCTTTTCTCAACTTGCTGCCTGATTTTTAAGAAATACAGGCAAAATATTATAGGAAAGTCTTATCAATGGAGTCTAGAGGACAAATAATCCACCGTGCTGACTGAGTTCAGCTATGCTGAACTTCCAGGTGCTTTGCAGTAAACTGTTACTGAGTAAAGGGCTATACAAGGGACACAGGTGGTGCTGTGGTGTAAACCACAGAGCCTAGGGCTTGCCGATCAGAAGGTCGGTGGTTCGAATCCCTGCCACGGGGTGAGCTCCCGTTGCTCAGTCCCTGCTCCTGCCAACCTAGCAGTTTGAAAGCACATCAAAGTGCAAGTAGATAAATAGGTACCGCTCCGGCGGGAAGGTAAATGGCGTTTCTGTGCGCTGCTCTGGTTCGCCAGAAGCGGCTTAGTCATGCTGGCCACATGACCCGGAAGCTGTACGCCGACTTCCTTGGCCAATTAATCAAGATGAGCGCCACAACCCCAGAGTCGCCCATGACTGGACCTAATGGTCAGGGGTCCCTTTACCTTTAAAGGGCTATACAAACTCCTGTTTGGTCACGGAGATGCCACAAACCCTCTGAATTCCCACCGGCCCCAGTTGCTTTTCTATACTCACTTGCACAAGTTGCTATTGCACATGGCCTGACCAATGATGAGAACGGCAAGGGCGGGCACAGCGATGAATTGACGATGGCAGAAAGCCCGGTGTTTAGCATTTTCCTGCAAATAGCATTTCGCTTCTGGGTTCCCTCACCGCAGCTCACAGAACACTAGGCACAAACAGGAGCTGATTAGGAAGGCCACATGTTAAAAGACAAAGAGGTGCAGAGAAAAGGGCCGGAGGCAGCTGGGTGCATGGACTGTAATCTCTTCCCGTGGCCACCATGCTTTAAAATATGAGGGTGCGTTACTCTGTACAGAAGGGAACTCCCCTTAGCAGATTTTTGTGGACTCGGTAATGCTCATACATGTAAGGTTTTTCACAGGTTATCCGCAAGACATCAACCTCATGATGATGGCGTTCTCTGTCTCCACCCACCACTTTAATCCAGATGCACTGTTTCATGGTTTTGGTTGTTTGTTTTAATTGGTGAAATATACTCGGAGTCGCGTAGTGATTTCATGCTCTTTATTGCAGCTCGTAAACAGTGAATGAATTCCCCCGAAATCTCAGACTTTATATACATTATTTACACAATGGGTCCCGTGTGATTGGCTGACTCTGCTCCCCTCCTGGAGCCTGATTGGGCTGCTCCTGCAGGCCAATCAGGTTGTTGCATTCTAGGATCCTACCTGCCTATTGTTCTAGGATCCAAGCTCAGAACGTAACAATTGGATTTTCCATGGAAGCCGTAAACGCGGATTAAATGGGAAAATAATATGGGAAGACATCATGTGGCTATTGTTCAAACCATGCATGCTATGCATGCTATTGTTCAAACCATGCACAAACGCATCTAAAGCAGCCTTGCTGATTAGATCCCTGTATGCCAAGAAACAGGCACAAACAGTGGAAGTTGCCCTGAGACTCTTCCAAATGAAAGTCCTTCCACTACTACTGGTGGGCATTGCTTTGGGTTCACGTAGAGACTTTGAAAGATTGGAATCTATCCAGTCACAATTCCTTAGGGCCATTCTCAGGATCCCCCCTTCCGTTGCGGGTGCGGTCATGAGACTAGAGACCGGCTGCCAAGCCTTTAGGTATGTGGCCCTGAAAGCGAAATTATGGCTATGGCTCAAGTTATGCTTTAGACCGGTGGGTTTGGCCCCCCTGATACTGAGGGACAATTTTAAATCACCATGGGAAGGGGAGGTGGTGGAGGAAGTGCAGAAGTGCGGACTGTCCTCCCTCTATATAGAGTCCATGACGTATAGACAGGCTAAAGCGGTGATCGCTCAGAGATTGGGGGATATCGCCAGACAAGAGGACATAGCCCGCGTGAAACCTGGGATGTTTCTGGGGGACCAGGTGTATCGGACTGCACCAGCCTGTTACCTGGCGGATATCCACTATGTGGAATACCGCAGACTTCTCACTGCGGCCAGACTGAACGTTCTTGATTCGGCGGTTTTGAGGGGAAGATTTAGAGGAGTTCCATATGATCAGAGAACGTGCCATTGTGCTTTAGGAGAGGTAGAATCCACAGAACACATTCTACTGAGTTGTCCCTTTTATAATGATTTAAGGCAGTATCTCATAGCCCCATATTTATCTCAGTTTAGCTCTCGATTAAGAGAAAGGCAGGTAGCATATCTGCTGAATAAGCCCACTGGGAAAATAGCCTTATCTGTGGCTAAATTCCTCTTCCTGGCGCTCAAGTGTCGGAAGCGCAAAATCGAATGCCTCGATGTGGGTTATCTGTATGAGGTTTACTAGTGCTGTCCTATTTTTAATTGTGTATCCCTCTGATGTTTTAGTTTATAATTTTGTATTGAGAAATGTTTCTTCTTTCTGACTATCGGTCGAATAAAGGATTTGTATGTATGTTGAAGGCATGCATGGTCACGGCTGCCTTCCTGCAGCCGTCTTAACATGGGAAAGTCCTACCCAGGTTGGCATAAGAAGACAGATTCCCATTCCTTCGCTTCTCACCATCCCGTCTTCAGGAAAAGTTAGGCACTCCAGCGGGCAGGCTATGGAATACACAGGGTCGCTTTGGTGTAACTCATATGCAGGCAACTTAACAGGCCTGCACTCTTGACAACATCTGCCCCCTATCATTTTTCCTTGCGGTGCTGTTCCCGGAAGCGGCTGATGACTAACATGGCAACAGCGAGAGGGAGGGAGGGAAAGGCAGGCATGATGCCCACATGGACCCCAGTTCAGATTCAGCCTTGCACAAGGGGGTGGGCATGTGGCAAGTAAGGCATGGGTATTAATAATTACCAAAAGCTGTGGCCCCAGATAACCAAGAGCTATCTAAATCGTAAGACAGATGGAAGGGCCCACCTCCATCTCCAATGAAGGACCTGCATTCTTGAGCAAAGGGGCTCTCCTTCCTTTGGGCCCAGTGCACATGGTTACAGATGCAGAATTATAAATATGTGCAGATCCAGTAGCAGCTGCAAGTATCTGGGTCCAGGTTTGCTCTGCTGCTTGCCCTTGCTGTGTGTGCACCACATAAATAAATGGCTCTTGTTGAATCAGGGCTATAAAATATAACTTTCTAATACTCGGGGCAAGGATGGTTATATGTGTAGAGAAGGGGGGGGGGAGAGACACACCAAAACGTTCTCTGCTGTAGAAGAAAACAGCCCCCCCTTTTGAAAAAAACAATATAAATGCCGTTATGCAGAAAGTTGTGTAGATTTTTTCGTACATTTTGATGAGCAAAATGACTGCCTGAGGAGGGGGTTGAATGTCTGCTTTAGCCCCATAATGGGTGCATGTCCTAGCAGCAGATTGCATTATACAATTTATTTATTTGGCAGGATAGATCATTATCAATTAGTTAAGCTTCCTCTACAACACACACGCACACAAACACATCCTGGCATGACAGGTTTCTTTCATCGACCAAGCTAGTAACTTTCTTCTTGAGTAAAAGAGGCAAGGGGGAAAACACCTACTTGGTTTTAGGATTAAGCAATATGCATTTATATATGTTGGAAGCTGCCCAGAGTGGCTGGGGGAATCCAGCAGATGGGTGGGGTAAAATAATAATTATTATTATTATTATTATTATTATTATTATTATTATTATTATTATTACTATGTGCTGTGCTCCAGACATCCCTTACCTGAAAGCCTCTCTCTCTGCAATCACTCGATAATTTCAAACCCAAAGTACAGATGTATTCGGTTGTGGATCATTAAACAAGACTAGAACAGTGCTTTACGCAAATGCTCTCCTACAAAGTGTTTATTGAAGTTGGCAAGCGCCTTTTTGCAGCCTGAGTATTCCATATTAGGGGGCTTGTCAGGTGGTTCCTTGGAGAGAAGATACGGCTGTGTACACATGTTCGTTTACTCTGCATCTGCTGGTCTAGGAAGCCATGCGCTCATATCTATCCTACATTTTCAAATGAAATACTGCATTTTGATTCATTCCCCTCAAAACAGCTTTGATCAGAATTGGGAAAAAAGGACTTCTCTGTATTTAAACTGTTAATGTGTACGCAGCCTAAGAAAGGACAGAAAAGTATTCCTCTGCGGTGTTACAGAGGAGGTGCTGGTTGGGCCCTCTCCAAAGTGCGCTCTAAGTTCACACAGCACAACCATGCGGCCCATGAAGCTTTTCTATAATGGATCGTATTCCCTGAAACATGCTCTGAACCTTCCTGCAGTACACACAGGTGTTCTGCTGCGGACATGGCAATGTGGAAAGGCAGCTGTAGCAAACTTCATTGTTGCTCTTGTCTTCTCCAGCTGCTCAGAGCGCAGCTGGTTCTGATGAAAGGCAGACCCCATGGGCTGGTTTTGCCTAAGTATAGAGCCAATGAACTAGCAACCAATGAATTTGTACCTCTGTGGAAATAACCTGAGCACCAGGACGAACTATCACTCACTCACCTGCCTGCCCCCAAACCCACCTAGAATGTACCTGGTGAAGTTCTGAATTTACAAGCCATCATCTCCAACTCTTATTATGGAGGTTTTGCAGAGACGTTCCAAATGGAAATGTCAACATAGAGCATCCCTTCAGCAAAGCTTGAGGGTGACACACTGCGGTCTCTACCACCAGTCAGGTGTACTAGGGCTACTAGGAGAACACACCTCACAACTTTCAGGAAGAACATCTTCCTGGGAAAGGGGAGACCTATCTGACCCCATCCATTCAGTGAAGGCTGGTCTTTGAGGGCAAATGGTGCACGGCCCAACCAACCTCAGCCTGCCTTCGGTCACCCCAACCTGCCTGCTTTTCTCCTTACAGCCTGCCTAGAGGGTGGCACTGCCAGTCAGCTCCCTTCTCCTCAGACTCAGTGTTGCCCTTGCAGAAGTCATCAGGGAAGAGGATGGGGACAAAACTAGATGTCAGGGGCTGGTTGGATGAGGAAGATTGGTGGGAGCCGCCTGCCCAAGAACCCCCCAGGGGGGACACAGCAAAAGACGACTTCGAACTTGGCAGCCAGCGCACATCCAGCCAGTGGAGATGGAGGCTGGGCACCCACATAATTTTTTTTCCTGTGGGTGCCTGGACCACCAGGGCCCCCTGAAGTTGGTGTCCCTGTGGAGGAGCGAGTGCCATTGTTTGACTATGCAATGCATGAAAACCACTTTTTCTTATCCACCCTGAATCTTCCAGCATTCTGCTTCATTGGATGCCCACGGCTTCCCGTGTTATCCTGGCTGGTGCTGATGCTATTCACAGTCCCAAACATCCGGAGGGTACCACACTGGCTAACCAGTGCTAGAGACACCCGAGGCTGCGGTTTGTTTGTTTTTGTTTTCTACTGCTACCTCATACCTGCGTCCAGTCTGAAAGAAGCCACTCAGGGGGGCAGTCCTCATTTTGGCAGGCTTGTTGGGAGGCGGGCCTCAAAGGGGAGCAGAATGTTTCTGGAAGCTCCAGGAAACTCCCATCGGCCATGCGCTGCTTGCAGAGCACGTCCCGCTTCTCAAGGCCACCCCCGCACGTCTGTGAACACTGAGGACAACAGAAGCGGCAGAGGCCTCAGAGCTTGCTGACATCTGCAGCAATTGTCATGCATCAGGTTGCTTGAATTGGGAGCGACCTGACTGCATGTGAGATGGCAGCCATTACATGCAGCCCACTTGTGAGGAGAGCGTAAGTTAAACAAACAGCAGAAGCGGAGGAGCTGTCCTTTCGCGCTCTCTTTGCTCAGAGAACCCTCTGTTCAACACCAGGCCCAACCTAACACCACAGTCTAATCCACACACACAGCCCCCACCAAATTTTAATTCATGGGAAAGCTACACCCTGGGTCTTCAATCTGCAGCTCCCTAAATAACTGGTTTGCAAGGTTAATATAATAAACTACTGAACCACATAGTCCTTTATTTTTATGACTCTTGGTGACTGCTGTGCGCTCTGCTTCCAAAAATAAAGGGGAAGGGGTAGTGGAGTCAATGTAAATATGTTAGATTAATGTCTAATGAACCTATTCTCCCTCCCTCTTTAAGCTAAATCTTCTCCTGCATACATACATTCATGCAGGCCAGGAACTAGATTATAAACTTGTATAGAGATTCACTTGACCCTATGAGGTCAGTGAGGCCCTGCTTCTAGCATTGTATATACAAACCACCAGCTTAAATAACATGGTGCCCATGATGTGGACTGCAACTTCCACCATGCTGGCTGAGGCTGATGGGAGTTGGAGTCCAAAATCCAAGGTACCATGTTGGGTTCCCAATAGCAAGTTGAAACTGGTTCCATTGGCACCTGTCATTTGGCTAATACCGATTAGTGACTTGTATGTTGATCCCCCAGAAGACTTATCACGTTCATATTTCCTCTGATGAAAACTTCCTACAATCTTGGTTTTGCATGCTATTATCCCTTTTGGTTTCCAATTAAAGAGTGTGAGATCAAGAACTACTCGATGGAGTCAGTTCACATATTCAATTGCAAGGTTGGCAAGCAGTGAGAAATAAAAGGGATGTCTAAGCCTGTACAGTACTTGGGAACCAGCTCTATGTCCCACATATGACAATGTGCATAATGAACCGTGAGTTGGGAGGCAATGAAAACAGGCACGAAGGAGGAGTCACGCTGTGTGCTTGTCCCTACAGCCCCTTTCACATTATAGCTAAACCATTTGCAAAATGTCTGACGAGGGCTGTCACGATATGGGAGATAGACCTCCCCAAAACAACGGGCTCTTTCGGATGCTTTAGGATGCTACGGTCTCCCATAAAGGTGTTTTCATGCACAGGTGTGTGTGTACATAGGTACTTCGCTATCCAATCCACCAGGCAAAACACACATACAACACACAAACAGGTTCTGCTTGGTGAAACGCAAAACAAAGGGAGCTTTCAAATTATTTGGGGCTAGTTTTTAGAATTATTCACTGAGTAGTACCTAGAACAGTAAATGAAGGGAGGCGTGGCACAAAAATGAGATTTCTTTTCTTTATTTACCCTTACATTATTATTAATTGCAGCTGCATTAGTTGTATTGTTGTTGCTTTTATTAATGCACCTATGACACATTTATTTATCCCCTTGTTCTAGTTCCCTGTACTGTTTGCATCTGTAGCATATGTATTAACTAGAATTATCGGGTGGGTGCATCAGTATGCTTGGGTAAGTGACGAGGGGTAACGGGAGGGAGAAATGAAGGAGGGGGCTGTTGACTGCAGCATAATTTTGTGAAAAAGAAAACCTCAACAAACTACAGTGGAACGAACCTTAGTTCCCAAAATTAATCTTTTCCAGGGGTCTGCTTGACTCCTGAAACAGTTCGGGAACCAAGGCGAAGCTTCCGATTGGCTGCAGGAGCTTCCTGCAGCCAATCAGAAGCCGCGCCGGACGTTGGGCTTCCAAAGAACGTTAGAAAACCGGAACAATCGCTTCCAGTTTTCCATCATTCGGGAGCCGGAACGTTCGGCTGCCAAGGCGTTCGGGAGCCGAGGTTCCGCTGTATTCGCAACAGCAACACGTAAACAAACACCCAACAGCTTTACAACTTTAAACTTTTGTAAGCAAAGCGACTAAAAAACAACGACAGTAACAACATATTGTATACAGCAGGGCGAGAGCCTTGCCACTGAAATGCTGCAATATGTGTACTGTCATTCACAGAGCACCAATTCACCGGTTGTCTGAAATGTGCCGAAATTAACAGCGATTATAACTCCCTTCTATGGGCAAGTTAATATCTAGTAAGCAGTTATTTTCTACATTCTCTCTTGCAATTTTTCACTTGCATCGTTAGGCAGTGAGACCAAACAGATGCAGAAGGGAAAAGGAATCATATTTTCCAAAACTTTAATGGTTGCTGTTGGATCCTAAAGCATTATAATTTGCTGCATTCAGCAAGGTTTGCCCCCCCATTCCAAAAATACTGGGAGAAACAGTTTTGAAGGGGCAGGAGAGGGGAAAGAAGCCTTCAAAAATGTTCTGGGACATGTCAACCCAAGGAACTTTAATAGAGATTCTGAAAAGCGAGCCACGATTTGTTCTATTAAAAGTCCCTTCCCTTCAGCAATAAAGCAAAGATAGAAAAAGATTTATTGATGCAACCCTTTGCAGCCACTTTCTGCAAAAGAGATGTTTACCGGGGCTTATAAAAATGAGTTCTGATACCATTTTCTTTCGGGTGGGAGGCGAGGAGAGGAGATAACCCCTCAAAACAAGGTAAACACCCTCACAGCTTTATCCCCAATATGGAACATTTTAAAAATAAAGACTTGAATTTATAAGGATGTATTTTTAATCACTCAAAATGTTAAACATGCTGATGGTTATCTCAGGAGTTCTTCTGCCAAGAACATTAAAGCCTTATTAAATAAACAAATAAAATCTAATTTGGACCATCTTTCCTTATGAGAAGTCAAAAGCCACAGCGAAGAAGAGTGGTGACGCTTGTAGCTAAAATATTGTATTCATGTAAAAAAACTGCAGTAGATACAATGAACTCGCAGACTGAGGCTTGCCCCATGTCAGTGGGGCAGCCAAAGAGGGGGTCTATGGGGGCATTGGGCTTACCTCAAAATCAAAGCAGAAATGAGAGACTGCGTTGATCTTTGATGGGGTTCAGCATTTGCATCTTCCCTGTTTGTTGCGCAAGCGGAGGAAACGTCATGCCTCGGTTCACTGAATGAAATACATTATTTACCTGTTGCCACTCCGAGAGGTACCAGGATGGCGGGCAGTCAAAACGGTTGCAGGCTTGCACCTGGATGGGCTGGGGCTTGTGGCACAGCCCGTCTGCCAAGATCACTGTCTCGTTGGTTTCTCGCGAGAGGAGGTGAGAGCAGAAGACATCTCGGGTCTGCAGCCCTACGCCACAGGTGAGGCTGCAGGAGCTCCACTGTCCCGTCTCCCACCTGAGGAGAAAAGCCAAGAAGAGGAAACCGCTGGATCAAAACAAGTCTCCCAAACTTCCTACCAAACTGTCTGCCTTAAATTTTTGCTCTGCATGAGGTACTCTGGAATGGATCCAGCCTAATGCTACAATCCTATATACCAGGAGTGGGGCATCTTTCTAAGATGGAAGGCTGCCTTCCCATCTGGGCACCTCTGCCCCCGGTGGGCAAGGCCAGAGGCGGTAAAAAAGAAATGGTCACAACTCTTACCTAGGATCCAGTCATGCAGAAGTTTTTACACAAACCCGGGATGGCCATTTACACAGGCCAACACAAAAAGGAGTCTACTAGTTATTTGTGAAAGGCTGTGGAATCTGGGAAGGTGGTACATGTGCAACTCCCCAGGGGAATCCCTCGTGGATGGTATTACTGTGCCATCGGACTGGGAGTCTTCATAAGAGAGCTGCTCCAGAGGAAGAACTGTGTGGGGAGAGAGACTTTCTGCTCATCGTTGGCTCCCTACATTGGCTCCCAGGACGTTTCCGAGCACAATTCAAAGTGTTGGTGCTGACCTTGAAAGCGCTAAACGGCCTCGTCCCTGAGGTCCTCCTCCAAGGGCCTTCTGGTGGTTCCCTCACTACGAGAAGGGAGGTTGCAGGGAACCAGGCAGAGGGTCTTCTTGGTGGTGGCGCTCGCCCTATGGAACTTTTAGAAGACATCTGACTTTTAGAAGACACCTGAAGGCAGCCCTGTTTAGGGAAGTTTTTAATGTTTAATGTTTTTAATGTCTAATGTTCCCACCTGTTTTGCCCCACCCTCCAGCCCTAGGATTCAGATTGCACCCAGCATAAAACTCAGGCACAGAGCAGGATACATCCTCCATGAACAGATTGTACCATGTTTTCATTCTGAATGTTGCTGGCCAGGATTTGAGGTTTAAATTTGAAACGGTTAACCATGCAATGTGTTGCTGATGGCAAAGAATTATGGTGTGCATATACATACATAGGCACAATTGCACAATGAATACCCATATCACAATGCCATGGGTTGTTTTTTTTTTAACCTATTGACTTGTTCCTCGGCCTAGCATCGTCAATCTGGGGTGCCATAACTATTCCATTTCTCGATGAGAGATTGGCAGATTACAGCCGCTTTTTGTGAGAGTACACAATTAAACATGACCATGCTGGAAGCAATCCTTAGGCTGCCTATTCCTTAAATTATTGTGACCGAGAGAAATGTTGTGACCTAGAAAATATAATGCTCGTGAACTTCCCTTCCCCAGTTATTCCTGCCCTGCCCCGCTACCCTGATATGATATTCTTCATCCTCATGATGGTATATTTTCTTTTCTTCACTTCACGCTGTCATGTCATATTGGCACCACTTTCCCTATGCTTCACACTGTTGGGTTGGGTTCCTTTTTTGTGCCTCTTCAGAAAGAGAAGATGCAAGAACAGCTCACCTTGAACCAGGGAGACAGAACCAGCCAAGGCTTTTGTTCAGCCGGAACTCAGTTCTGACACCTCTCAGGTGGGCGCCATTGCCATTATATGAGGACCTATCCATTCTCAAGGAAATCGGCCCTGAGTGCTCACTGGAAGGACAGATCCTGAAGCTGAGGCTCCAAGTACTTTGGCCACCTCATGAGAAGAGAAGACTCCCTGGAAAAGACCCTGATGTTGGGAAAGATGGAGGGCACAAGGAGAAGGGGACGACAGAGGATGAGATGGTTGGACAGTGTTCTCGAAGCGACTAACATGAGTTTGGCCAAACTGCGAGAGGCAGTGAAGGATAGGCGTGCCTGGCGTGCTCTGGTGCATGGGGTCACGAAGAGTCGACACGACTGACTGACGACTGAACAACAACAACAAATATGAGGACAAGGGAGGTGTTCACAGTTAGTTCCGGCACCTCTTTTTCTTGAAAAATAGCACTGGACCCAGCGCATGTCAGGGCATCCTGGAGAGGCAGCCCTGTGAATATACACCAGCTCTCTCCCAGAATCTTATTTACTGACCTTAATAAGGCTATTTGAAGGCCGAGGGACTTTATGAGCATTGCCTAAGTTATGATAAATGAGTGGGCTGCTACCACCACTTTTCTGTGGAACAGCAATGGCACCTGGCCGCCGTTTAATCCAATTCAGAGCAAGTCTCCTTGATACACGGACCTTGCATTACATGTCCCACGAAGTTGTCAGTCAGAATTAATAATGACATATCGGCTACCCTCTGTGCTTGGCACACCTTAGAGGTATTCAGAGTACTTGGTGGTAGAGAACAAAACAAGACCCAAAACCCAAAATAAAATCCTAACTTTTGTCTCTTCTTTGGAGGTCTATTTCAATGCAGAGCTTATTGCAACACTTGCCAGAGTTTATTCTTCTGGAGTGGGAGGTTTTCCAGTTACCTCCAGCAGCTCATTGTTTATCCATGGAATAATTGTTCAGCATTCATGTTGGCAATGAGCAGCCTAGCAGGCCAGAAGGAGGAATGCATCCTTTATTTGGCTTCTTTAATAATAATAAAAAAGTTCACAAGTTTTTTATTTTTAATCCTATTTTTTAACTTTGGATGAAAATAAATCCTGTAGCCTTTTAAAATGTTAAGCTGAAATCGAAGAAAGAAAGGGGGATTTTTTAAAACAGTTTCCTGATTTGGCGAAGTAGGAGGCATGAATGTAAGGCATCATTACCAGTTTTTCCTCTGTTTCCATCATAAACATGCACATGAATGAGGATTTTTAGGAGCAAATCTTTGAACAAAAATCATGTTCGACTGAAACTGGAGTCCAAGGGAGGACCCACAAAATTGTGGGTTTTTTTGCACAGTAAGCTCCAACCTTCCGAATGGTCGCAGGCATATAAGTTTGGTTGTGCAAGCCTAGCATGTTTCAGAACCAAGTATGCAAGAGAGATTATCTGATGCAAAGTGACTGGAGGAGGAGGAGGAGGAGGAAGCCGATGGTCAGGTGCTATGACTCTACCTTTAGCTAGTGGTTGTAGTTAAAAGTCTGCAAAAGCATAGGGAACTCTAGCCCTTCTCTAGATGAAAGGCCAGCTTAAAAATTCTTGGCTCTGACCTCTGTTTCCAAATTGTCAATTTATAAACCCACAACGAACGGCTGCTGGATTGTGGTCTGAAGCAGTCTCTTTGTTACCCAAAGAAGCACCAGGAACAGCAGCAGAATGGTGGTTCCTTGCCATTGTTTCCTACGGAAATTTGGCACGCAGATAAATCAAACCTGCAGGAGGAGCTGGCTTGAAGCCCACTCATTTACCCCCCAAGGGCAACTGTTGAAAGCACTAAGCACATCTCCAGACCTGCCACATAACTGCTGGAATGCGATTATGTCTTTTAACCACAAGCAGCTATCTAAAAGGGTTTCAGCTTCTACAAGCGTGCAAAAGGCCAGCAGCAGAAGGCTCCTCGCTTACGCACGGTCTTTCGATGGTTGAAAAGCAGAAACGTGCTCAGTCTTCTGTTCCAATAAGAGAGGAAGGCAGAGGGGCAAACTCTCTTCTCTGCCACAACGTCAAGTGAAACTCAGGGTGTGAACCGATGTTATCATGGGGCTGCAAGTTCCTTCTCCCGATTCTAAATCACATGAAGAAGAAGAGAAACTTGCCGTATGATGGAGTGCTGTCATACAGAATGTTTCTCTAGCCCTTATGGGGAAAAGTCAGATAACTAGACATTGGAATTCCATTTAAAGCAGCAGTCAAGTGTCTTCCAAACTGTCATGCTAGTTCCATCTTGAGCATCTCTACAAGGATTGTTTGTTTGTAGAGTCTGGCGTTTGGGACAGGGAATCAGGACCAGAGAACAACCAGGCAAAGAGCAGTCGGGAAAAGGCACACCAGAAAGGCCCGACTGGAGAACATCCCAGGAGCCAGGATGAGAAGAGGAGCAGAAACACTAGACCAGGCATAGGCAAACTCGGCCCTCCAGATGTTTTGGGACTACAACTCCCATCATCCCTGACCACTGGTCCTGTTAGCTAGGGATCATGGGAGTTGTAGGCCAAAAACATCTGAAGGGCTGAGTTTGCCTATGCCTACACTAGGCATGCTAAAGTTCAAATAGACCTTGTTGCTCAAGCAAAGCAAACCCTCTCATCTTCCTTCCTATCCAGAATGAGCCAACGACCTGTCTCAGTGAGTGGAAGCAGTCTAGATCAAGAAGATTCTTCCCCGAGAGCTGGAGCAGATTGCATGCCCAGGCAGAGATGTGGAGCCACCCTCCCAACACCAGCATTGCTGCCTCGGGGCGAGGCAGGGTGACAGTGAGGTTGGGTTTGAATGTGCAGGGGCACCAGGTTGGCTCAGCTGGTACGGCCACACATCCCTGACTGCTTCCCTGCCTGCCTCCCACCCTGCCCAGGTAAGCTGCAGCAATGCTGGTGTCAGGAAGGTGGCTCCATGGGTTCCCTCCACCACAAACAGGCCGCTGCTACCTGAGGTTGCAGTTATGCAACTCACTGCGTGGGGCAGCAATCAGGAGTTCCTGAAACTACGAAAAATTGGGAAGTCTATGGAGGAGACTCTTGAGAGTCCCATGGACTGCAAGAAGATCAAACCTATCCATTCTGAAGGAAATCAGCCCTGAGTGCTCACTGGAAGGACAGATCCTGAAGTTGAGGCTCCAGTACTTTGGCCACCTCATGAGAAGAGAAGACTCCCTGGAAAAGACCCTGATGTTGGGAAAGATGGAGGGCACAAGGAGAAGGGGACGACAGAGGATGAGATGGTTGGACAGTGTTCTCGAAGCTACCAACATGAGTCTGACCAAACTGCGGGAGGCAGTGGAAGACAGGAGTGCCTGGCGTGCTCTGGTCCATGGGGTCACAAAGAGTCGGACATGACTAAACGACTAAACAACAACAAAAACTTCAAAATGTGAAGAACCTTGGCAATGATGATCACTGCAGTGATTGCATTCTAAGGCAGTTTCGCTCACGGCTTTTTAAATTGGAAAGAATTTCTTATTTTGTTTTGACTATGGCTTTTTAAATTGTCGCAGGTGCAATCCGAGCAGTGATATGAGTCGGAGACAGAAAGACAGACAGACAGACACAGCCCCTGCTGACTGATTTATTGTCTTTCAATTAAATTGTTTCAGATAGCCTTTTATAAATAAATTTTGCCTTAGAGCTTTCAGGTGAAGAGGTGAACATCCACGTGTGCAAGAAATAAGAATAAGAATGAAGAGAACTCCTTTGTGCAAAACACTATAGAATGAAGCCGGTATGTGCCATGAAGATTTAGTAATTATAAACGAATAAAAAGGAGGCAGTGATAGATGGCATGATGGATGTTGTAAAGTATGAGGAATTACAATTTCCATAAGGATCACCCAGAGAAAAATGACCCATTGTGGAAAACCAGGTGTCACATCCTGTTAACTGTTGGACAAATAATCTACAATAAATCACCTGGTTGACAAATTAGATTTCCCCCCACTTGCAATTGTCCATGAAAAAGCCATAAAAAAATACTATGTCCATTTGCTTAATGTATTAACCAATAAGGTAGAATGCTATTCTTAATTTGCCAGTTATTCTCAATGACTGGCTCACATGACACACAACACTAAACTTTGGCTTTGCACAACTGTGAAAATTTGTGGGCTCCCAGAGAGGAATTTGTAGCCATGCTGATCTCCCCCCAACCCTTTTGCTGCTGTACCGCCCTGAGCTAAGGTTTGGCTTACTGACTCGTCTGAACAGCGATTCCCGGTGAAGCCCTCTCCTCACCAACCACAAGCTGTAACCAGGCTTGGACTGCAGTTCCTTGCCACCACGCGCAACTTCTGGCAACACAACAACATATTTACATAAAACAAAGTCCAAATCGGGTTTTCTTTTTACACCTCCTCATTGATACTTTCCCTTAGGCAAATGGAACAAATCATGAACTTCCTTAGACCCAGCCTAAGGATTGCAATCGTGCGCCTGACTACGGGCTCATCCAACCCCATCCTTTACATCTTTGCTCCGAACTACGGATTGTTTCCAACGCTAGTCCAACTCAGAGTAGACCCTTTGAAATTACCGGACCCAAGTTAGTACCAATTACGTCAGTGGGTATACTCTGAGTAGCACTAGTACTGGCTGCAACTCTAAGGCTGCAGTCCTATTCCTACTTAGCTGGAGGTGTAAAAGGTAAAGGAACCCCTGACCATTAGGTCCAGTTGCGGACAACGCCAGCGTTTGTCTGCAGACAGCTTCCGGGTCATGTGGCCAGCATGACTAAGCCGCTTCTGGCAAACCAGAGCAGCACACGGAAACGCCGTTTACCTTCCTGCTGGAGCGGTCCCTATTTATCTACTTGCACTTTGACGTGCTTTCGAACTGCTAGGTGGCAGGAGCTGGGACGAGCAACGGGAGCTCACCCTGTCGTGGGGATTCGAACCGCCGACCTTCTGATCGGCAAGTCCAAGAGGCTCAGTGGTTTAGACCACAGCGCCACCTGCGTCCCCCTAGCTGGGGGGTGAGTCCCCTTGAATTCCTTAGAACTTACTTCTGAGTAGACATGGTTGAGCTTCTAATGTAAGCCTCACCCAGTGTGAATATGAGTGCAGCCTGGGTCTCACTGAAATCAATGTAATAGGGGGTGTTTGTTTAATTATTTTAGTGACTGGAAAGATGCTCAGGGTCAATCGTTTCCCAACAGGAAGACTTCTTTATATAAACCATACTGTGCTGTATAATGGAGAATTGCTGAATAAGAGTTTGGATGGATCCTACAGCTCTCCCACCCTAAAAATGAAACCTCCATAATTTTAGGTATATGGTAAATACTTTCAGGAGTAAAGTATTTAATGGAAACATGGATATTTAAGATTCCTTCCCCTCAAAAGAAATCAAAAAATTAAAAAGGTGCTGGAAAGCAGTCCAAATTTCATTTTATTGACTGCTTCATAAATAAACTGAGCTATTTTTGCAAATTCGGTAACCATTTCATGATTCTCCCAGTCTTTCCTCCTCCCCACACACTCAAAAATGTTGATACATGGTTTTAAAGAGAGGGTTTTTACAAAACCTTCTATAGGAATAGAAATGTTTGAGTAACCTTTTGAAACAGAGTTTTAAAAGCAGAGGAAAGTAACAGTGAGGTGGTGGGGTGGTGGGTATGTGGTCTTATTAAATCACCAACTTTTGTGAATTCTGTATTGCAAAGGAAAAGTAAACAGCTTTCTATGCAAATGCCTCCCTTTGTGGAAACAAAAAAAGGTGTGTGTCTGTGATGAGCCTTCTAATTATTATGTGGTTAAGCCATCTTAAAGTGAAGCAATATTGCTTATTTTTATTATTATTTCTGAAAGAAATATTCTTGCCGCTTGGATAGAATATGGTCAGCTAGGCTTTCTATGAATTAACTCAGTGGTCCTGAAAGGGTGTGGCAGGAGAGGATGGCAATTTTGGTGTGAAGATTCAAGGGCAATAAAAGAAACATTTAAACAGCACACTGTAGTATAGTATCTTATTTATTTGCAGAATATGGATAGATATCTTGAGAGCAAGACCATCAAGTGATTCTGGGGGGAATGGCTAGTTGTGGTCTATAACTGCCGTTTGAACAGAGTGCTTGAGAATAGCATTAACTATTCTTGGACAGTGTTCTCGAAGCTACTAACATGAGTTTGGCCAAACTGCGAGAGGCAGTGAAGGATAGGCGTGCCTGGCGTGCTCTGGTCCATGGGGTCACGAAGAGTCGGGACGACTGAACGACTGAACGACTGAACAAATTCTTTGACTGCTCCCCATGACCTATTCTTGTGAACAGGGATTATCAACGCTGACAAATATGGAAGATTGGAAAAGAGAAAGGCTTCTTTGTGCTGATGAGGAGCTGAGAGTTGTTTATCTCAGATTAAAAAGGTAAAGGGACCCCTGACCATTAGGTCCAGTTGCAGACAACTCTGGGGTTGTGGCGCTCATCTCGCTTTACTGGCCGAGGGAGCCGGCGTACAGCTTCCGGGTCATGTGGCCAGCATGACTAAGCCGCTTCTGGCGAACCAGAGCAGCGCACGGAAACGCCGTTTACCTTCCCACCGGAGCGGTACCTATTTATCTACTTGCACTTTGACGTGCTTTTGAACTGCTAGGTGGGCAGGAGCTGGGACTGAGCAACGGGAGCTCACCCCGTCGCGGGGATTTGAACCGCCAACCTTCTGATCAGCAAGCCCTAGGCTCTGTGGTTTAACCCACAGCGCCACCCGCTTCCCTTGTCTCAGATTAGGCCTAATATAAGATTGCCCTGTAAAAGCAAGCTCACACCTCTCATTGGGTTTACATTCATACTTAAGGTACGTATGTAAGAAACTTATTTATATTTTGGGAATGATTCATGTTCCTATGTAGCTGCATTGTTTTATACTTTCTGAATGTCCCATGATCATATTATAAAGTAGTTGTGTTCTATATATAAATCAAGCACTGCTAGAGTTGTTTCTTTTTGTTTTCCAATGTATTTCTTATATAAAAATTCAGTGTGGTGCAAGCTAATTTTTATTCTGAAAGTGTGGCCCAGAGGGGAAAAAGTTTGAGAGCCACTAGTTTAGCTTCACACACCTGCAAGCACAGAGGTACACTTCATGCTGTCTTGGCTGCATGGCAACTAATTCATCAGCCTGAATTAGTTATGTTATATTGTCTACCTTCTGTTCCACCAACGTTGGTGAGATGGGCAGAAAGATCTGTCAATTCCAGTTCTCTCACTTTCTCATTGTTCCATTCTTCATTTCAGATTTCTGCAGCAATTTGAGAATTTGTTTTTTTTAAATCCTCATGAAAATTCTTCAGCATTTTAGTGCAAATTCTCCAAGTAAACACATTTTTGTATGCTGTTCTGACTAAAGTTACATATTTCCCCAAGCAATTTATCCTAATGTAATGCATTTTTTGTATATTATTTTCTATGCTGTATTTTAAGTGCACTTTTGCCTAATATATATATTTTTGGCAAAAAAAAATTATTGAACTATATTGCAAAATTCACATAAGTGCAAATTTCAAAAGATGGCTACATTTTATGTCTCATATAGTTTCACAAAGTACAAATTTGATAAATTTAGCTTTCAATGCAAACTGAACTAATTTCTCCCTCATCTCTGCTGGAGAGCAGGTGAAGTGAAGACTTGCAAATGTTGCTTTTCCATTGTCTAAATTATATTTATGGTGAAACTATGAGCATGTGAGATGTATAAAACTTCAAAATCTTTCTTGTTTCGATGTTGACTTTATTTATGGGATTCATTTTAAGCATATATGAACAGAATGGGAAGGGTGGTATTGTTTTCTAACTCCCGAGGAAGCTGTCGTCTTTGTACTAATCTCTAGTCCAGAATACAGGTGGGTAGCCGTGTTGGTCTGCCATAGTCAAAACAAAATCGAAAATTCTTTCCAGTAGCACCTTAGAGACCAACTGAGTTTGTTCTTGGTATGAGCTTTCGTGTGCATGCACACTTCTTCAGATACACTGAAACAGAAGTCACCAGATCCTTAAATATAGTGAGGGAGTGGGGAGGGGTATTGCTCAGAAGGGGTGGTGGGAATGGGTTGATCAGCTGATAGGGGTGGAAAACCTGTTGACGACTCTTAACGGCTGTAATTAGTCTTGCAGGGAAAGGCAAGTGGTGAGATGGCTAAAGATAGCTTTGTTATGTATAATGAGATAAGAATCCAATGTCTTTGTTCAGACCAGGTTTCTCCGTGGTTTTAAGTTTGGTGATTAGTTGTAATTCAGCCACTTCTCTTTCCAGTCTATTTCTGAAATTTCTTTGTATTAAGACAGCTACTTTGAGATCTTTTATAGAATGTCCTGGGAGATTGAAGTGTTCTCCTACTGGTTTCTCTGTCTTGTGATTCCTGATATCAGATTTATGTCCATTTATCCTTTGGCGTAGGGTTTGGCCTGTTTGTCCAATATAGAGAGCTGAAGGGCACTGTTGGCATTTGATTGCATACACAATGTTGGAAGATGAGCAATTAAATAGTCCTGAGATGGTATGTTTGATGTTGTTGGGACCAGTAATGGTGTTGTCCGGGTTTATGTGGCAGCAAAGTTGGCATCTGGGTTTATTGCAGGCTCTGGTACCAGTGTCCATGTTGAGTCCTGTTGTAGTATTATTGTGGGTGAGGAGCTGTTTGAGATTGGGTGGCTGTCTGTAGGCGATGTAGGGTCTTCCTCCCAGAGCTTGAGAAAGAGAACTGTCATTGTCTAGGAGAGGTTGTAGATCTCTGATGATGCGTTGTACTGTTTTAATTTGGGAGTTGTATGTGATTACTAGTGGTGTTCTGTTATTTTCTTTTTTGGGTCTGTCTTGCAGCAAGTTCTCTCTGGGTATCAGTCTGGCTCTGTTGATCTGTTGTTTAACTGAACAAGATTGTTAAGGAGCTACCCCCACACATCCAAGAACAGATCCTCAGGAACACACCAGCAGAACCTCGACCAGGAACTTTCTATCTTCTACCCAAAATACACAAACCAGGAAATCCAGGACGCCCCATCATCTCAGGTATTGGCACCATTACAGTGGGGGTTTCCGGTTATATGGACTCTGTTCTGAAACCATATGCCATCAGTGCTCCCAGCTACGTACGTGACACCACAGATTTTCTGAGAAAAATACAATCTTTGAATAACCTTCCTAACAATACTATTCTAGTCACTATGGATGTGGAATCTCTGTATACCAACATCCCACACAACGATGGTTTACAAGCTATAAGGAACACCATTTCAGATAAAACCACAGCGGACTTTGCTACCAAACTCTGTCATTTTGTCCTTACCCACAACAACTTCAAATTTGGTGAGGATCTGTTCCTTCAGATCAGCGGCACAGCAATGGGCACCCGCATGGCCCCACAGTATGCCAACATCTTCATGGCAGATTTAGAACAACGTTTCCTAAACTCCTACCCACTCAAACCTCTCTTGTACCTGCGTTACATTGACGATATTTTTATTATCTGGACACATGGCCAACAGACCCTGGACACCTTCCACCAGACATTCAATGACTTTCACCCCACCATCAACCTAACAATGAACCAATCTATGCAAGAAATACACTTTTTGGACACTACTATAAAAATACAGGATGGACACATAGACACCACCTTATACCGTAAACCAACTGACCGACAAACATATCTACATGCTTCTAGCTACCATCCCAAACACACCAAACAATCCATAGTATATAGCCAGGCCCTACGTTACAGCCGCATCTGTTCCAACTCTACAGACAGAGACTCTCACCTAAGAGATCTACAGCAAACCTTTTTAGAACTAAAATATCCACCTGATGAAGTTAAACAACAGATCAACAGAGCCAGACTGATACCCAGAGAGAACTTGCTGCAAGACAGACCCAAAAAAGAAAATAACAGAACACCACTAGTAATCACATACAACTCCCAAATTAAAACAGTACAACGCATCATCAGAGATCTACAACCTCTCCTAGACAATGACAGTTCTCTTTCTCAAGCTCTGGGAGGAAGACCCTACATCGCCTACAGACAGCCACCCAATCTCAAACAGCTCCTCACCCACAATAATACTACAACAGGACTCAACATGGACACTGGTACCAGAGCCTGCAATAAACCCAGATGCCAACTTTGCTGCCACATAAACCCGGACAACACCATTACTGGTCCCAACAACATCAAACATACCATCTCAGGACTATTTAATTGCTCATCTTCCAACATTGTGTATGCAATCAAATGCCAACAGTGCCCTTCAGCTCTCTATATTGGACAAACAGGCCAAACCCTACGCCAAAGGATAAATGGACATAAATCTGATATCAGGAATCACAAGACAGAGAAACCAGTAGGAGAACACTTCAATCTCCCAGGACATTCTATAAAAGATCTCAAAGTAGCTGTCTTAATACAAAGAAATTTCAGAAATAGACTGGAAAGAGAAGTGGCTGAATTACAACTAATCACCAAACTTAAAACCACGGAGAAACCTGGTCTGAACAAAGACATTGGATTCTTATCTCATTATACATAACAAAGCTATCTTTAGCCATCTCACCCCTTGCCTTTCCCTGCAAGACTAATTACAGCCGTTAAGAGTCGTCAACAGGTTTTCCACACCTATCAGCTGATCACCCATTCCCACCACCCTTCTGAGCAATACCCCTCCCCACTCCCTCACTATATTTAAGGATCTGGTGACTTCTGTTTCAGTGTATCTGAAGAAGTGTGCATGCACACGAAAGCTCATACCAAGAACAAACTCAGTTGGTCTCTAAGGTGCTACTGGAAAGAATTTTCGATTTTGTTTAGTCCAGAATAATTAGTAACTAAGAGTACACTGTTAGTAGTAACTAGTGTGCCCCATGCTGAGATTAGTTTAAGCAATTCATATGAATGGGTTGTTGCAAGAACTGCACTTCAACAAGTGCACCGCCAACTATAATTTGCACAGAAATGCAAAACGGTGCCAAGCATCACTTGGCCACTTGCATCGCTGGGTTGTGTTTTCAACAGATGTACAGCTGGAAGAGCTAGCCAGATTGGCCAAGAGCTGAGACTAAAATGTCTGGCTGAATCTGCTCTGAGCAGTGGTGATTGTAGAGGAAAATTAATTCCATGCCACTGAGCTAGCTGATACACCTGCTACATTTCAAGTTTGGAAACTGCTGCATGGCAAGATTCAAATGCCTTCATCCATCTGGCTCCCTGTAGGTCTTGTGTCAGCTTAACTCAGGTCTCAAAATCCAAATAACCTCCTACAGCAATTCCACACCATTTCACAGAACCGTTTGTCCCATTTCTGTAGGTTTTAGGGAGGCAGGGTATTCCGTGTTTGTAGCATTGCAACACACTTCTCTGAAGGAAGAAGAAACGGTAGATTTTGCTTCCTTGCTTTTGGTAGCATGGGAAGACAGGCGAACTAATGCAGGTGTACTGGAAAAAGCAAAGATCACCAGTGTTGAAGCAATTGTTTTTCAACATCAACTTCGTTGGACTGGTCATGTGCGGATGCCTGATGATCATCTCCCAAAGCAACTACTCTACTCCAAACTTAAAAATGGAAAGCGTAATGCTGGTGGTCAACAAAAGAGGTTTAAAGACTCTCTCAAGGCAAATCTTTAAAAATGTAGTATAAACACCGACAACTGGGAAACACTGGCCTGCGAGCGCTCCAATTGGAGAACAGCCTTTACCAAAGGTGTCATGGGCTTTGAAGACTTGAACTCAGGACGCAAGGGAGAAACGTGCTAAGAGGAAGGCACACTTGGCAAACCCTCACCGTGATCAACTCCCACCCGGAAACCAATGTCCCCACTGTGGAAGGATGTGTGGATCCAGAATTGGCCTCCACAGTCACTACGGACTCATTGTTAAAACCGTGTTTATGGAAGACAATCTTACTTGGCTACCAGTGATTGCCGAAGAAGAAGAAGAAGAAGAAGAGTAAAATTGCAGAGCTCCTAGTAAAGCAGTCGTCTTGGGACTAGATACAGTGACATGTGGGGAAAATGGAAGTTGTGGTGAACTTTGGAAGCTTGTGTGGATAAAGCCTATAGCTCAGGAGAGGCTTAGAGCGCTGGTGCAAATCTACTTCCTCTCATCCAGATGCATGGAGGCATCAGCCTACACTCACGTTTCCCCCATTCATACTGCGGTTGGGGGAGACGTTGATCTGGTGCAGGCTGTGCTGCCTTCACTGCTATCTTCAAGGTACCAGCATGGCAGTGGCTCAGAAAAGAGACGCATTTGCTACTTTGTGGCTTCTTTCCTTCCTAGCTTTGGTGACAGAATGCTGGCTGGATCTATAATGCAGAATGGCAGAAATAAAAGTCCCATTCTGGAGCCAGACATTAGCAGTATGGGTTGTTCAAATATCATTTCCTTCCTAGAAAAAAAGGGCAGTTTAGTGCCACCAGCACAGAGGCTCTCAAAGCTACTCCAAGATATTTTGCTGCTTTGAGTGGTTGTATCAGGTGTGGATTCCATGCTGCACTGCAATGCATGCTGGGACAGAACTCTCTGATCACATGTTTCTTCAATGGTACTCTGAAAAGATTGCTTCCTCAAGCCAATTGCACTAGGATTGCTAGTGCAGTTGAGTGTGTCTGGGGCCACAACATCACAAAAGAGTGAAATACCCCAATACATTTTGGTGCTTGAAGCAGAATATCCAAATGCAAACCCTATGGTGGTAAAACTAATTAACAAACTAAGTTAACTAATCGTTTCTTCCCTTTCTGCAATATTCCATTATCTCACACTGCCTGACACACCTTAAGTCCCATTAACCCAATCTGGATTTCTCTCCATGTATGAAAATATATGCAATGTACTTATCCGACCCGCTTTTGACTTGTGAATCTGTGAAGACGTGCAAGTGTAGCTTCTTACTATTAACTACAATGACACATGCCATTTTAAGCACTTATGCTTCCTCACAGCCCTCGACTAATTTTGCAAGCTCAGAGGCTATTGTTTCATAAGCTTGCTACTTCAGCATCGCCAGCTTGGCAACAGATCAGACCCACTCGGTGGGTTTTCTGAATAGAGAGGCATGGGGACTCTGCTCCCCTCTGGCAAAAAAGAAAGAGAAAAAGTGGCTGTCTCCCAACTTAGAAGAATCCATGAAAAGAGACTATTGTACAGTTATTCTGCATCATTAAGCCTGAACGCAGACAGATCAAAGACTTCATAAGAAAGGTTTGGGATCAAGAGCTGCGGTCCGCTTTGGCTCGGTGCTCTGATTGGTATCAATCAGAATTTTATAGCTCACAGTGAATCAAAAAGGCACCAAGCCAGCTTTTAGGTAACAGAGGGAGGAGGCACTTTACAAAGCAGCTGAAGAAAGGAAGGCAAGTTAACAAAAAGAAGGCTGATTGTATACCAGGAAGTATCACCTTTGGTACAAAAGATCCTGATTGGCTGACACAAGAGATTAATTTGAAACATGTGTACTCCGCTTGTCCCTGTGTTTGTTGGTTAATTTTCCAGCAGCGAGGTTTCCCATACATTTTAGTACCAGTGGTCTATGTTCACTCCTGATAGATCCTTCCAGTGTCTAGTTACAATAGACACAGCGGGTGGCACTGTGGTCGAAACCACTGAGCCTCTTGGGCTTGCTGATCAGAAGGTCGGCGGTTCGAATACCCGCAATGTCCCGTTGCTCTGTCCCAGCTCCTGCCAACCTAGCAGTCCGAAAGCACGTCAAAGTGCAAGTAGATGAATAGGTACCGCTGTGGCAGGAAGGTAAACAGTGTTTCCATGAGCTCTGGTTTCCGTCACTGTGTCCTGTTGCGCCAGAAGCGGTTTAGTCATGCTGTCCACATGACCCGAAAAGCTGTCTGTGGACAAACACCGGCTCCCTCGGCCTGAGAGCGAGATGAGTGCCGCAAGCCCACAGTCACCTTTGAGTGGACTTAACCGTTGAGGGGTCCTTTACCTTTTTTTTTAACAATATTTCTAGCTGTTGAGAGTAAGTGATTTATGAGTTCCTTGTCATGTGTGCAGTTCCCCTTTGTCACATATACAGCACAACAAGACAATGACCTAACCCCAACAACATAATAATCGATGTCTAACCTGACACAACAACCCCCCCATACAAACAAACCATACTGTAACCAACTGAATACAACCAACCAAACCCTGGACCCTTCAATCTCTCACAATGCCAATAGAAACAAATAGATATACTGTATATTCTGGCGTATAAGACTGCTTTTTAATCCCGGAAAATCTTCTCAAAAGTCGGGGGTCGTCTTATACGCGGGTGGAGAATCTGCGGTCGAGTATATCTCAAACTCTATATTTTAACTGGAAAAGTTGGGGGTCGTCTTATATGCCCAGTCGTCTTATATGCCGGAAAATACGGTATAAGTAAAGGACCTGGCCATGAGACTTGGGCACAAAAACCCCGCACAAACACTATGCAATAGAATGAAAAGACCACCACACACACCCAACCCTCTCCCTCTCTTTCTCCCCCTCTCCTCTTTTCCCTGAAGTCTATGACAAGAACGTCTCATACCAAATGTAAACAAGCTGGATTTCAAAGTGGGCACCGCAAAATTGATTTCAAGAGGAATTGCAGAGATTTCTGCCTGGGGAAGGAAGCGGAGGAATTTCAATGGAAGCACAAAGGCCAAGGCTAGTCTACCGAAGTTTCACAGGGAGATGTACATCCCTAAAAATACGTAACAAGTCCTGTTGAAAGCAATACATATCGTGATTGCTCCCCAGACATATTTCGGCCAGCTCATCTGATCTGCTCAAGTATAGTTGTGGGCGATAAGCAGCAGCAATTCACTGTTAGAAATCTGTGTGAAGCAAGCACTTCTATGGACAGGTGGCCTTCAAGGCGCTTGTAGTGCAATAGTAGGAAAGCAACAGCTTCCAGAAGGGTCTCGCAACATCCGGCTACAAGCCGAAGCAGCTCTGAAATGTTAACCTAATTATTTACGGCCTGCCCCATCCCCCGAGACTTGGAGCAGATTAGGGCAATCATTCATGGACTCCCCAGAGGCTTGCTATTTAAATACTGCATCTTTCTGTAACACAGACAACATACTAGTTGGTCTCTAAGGTGCTACTGGAAGGAATTTTTTATTTTATTTTGTACAGACAACATACTTTTACACTTAAAGGCCGTAAAAACCGCCTGTCACTCTCAGATTTCAAACAGAAGCTCCTTAGGAAGTTTGGGGTTTTGTGCTGAGACTCAGGAGGGGAAGCACCTGCCTCACACAGGGCCACAGTCATGGTAGATCACTTAAACTTGGACACGTGGGAACATAGGTTAACTACCGAAGCCTTGTTTGGTATCCTGGCTCCAGGCAGCTCTTCCAGTTTTAAATGCGGACGTGGATATGCAGCGACGGCTAGTGAATATGCAATATGAAATGCCAGCAATGTCAGCGATTTTGTTGAATCTCTCTATAGCATATATAAGTAAACAATGCTCTGTATATTACACATAAGGAAGGGAAGTGAGGCTCTGGAGTGGATGGAAAGGCAAAAAGGAGGTAGAAGTAAGTAATTTGGGGAGCAGAGATGATGTCCATCCTTCCTCTCCCTGTAATTCCATCTGTAGATATTGCATTTATAACTTTGGGGTGGTCTTCAGTACTAGACCTACTCAGAACAGACCCATTAAAGTTAATGGGCATGGCCAACTTAGGTTCTTAAATTACAATGGGTTTGCTCAAAGTAGGAGTTAGTAGAATACAACCTTTGGTTTGTATACACCAAAATCTGGACTAATATCTAAGGCATTTTCCCAACAGTGCCTCCAGGTTATTAGTATTTTGCAGGGCAGGTGTGTGTGTGTGTGTGTGTGTGTGTGTGTGTTCAAGTGCATACCATAACTTTAGGTTTGTGTGTTCAAAGTGAATTAAAGTACCCTGTTGCATCGGTGCAACAAATCCACTTTAAAAAAATGGATCGCATAAGCAAATCAGGATGAACACAGGATGAATGCTCATTTTCACATAACTGACTCATAAACATACCAGAATGAATGCTAAGAAGAGAGACCAGGCATAGTCTAACTACCGCATAAGCTTTCTGAAAGCAAATCAGGATGAATGCAGAATAAACGGATTGTTTGGAGGAGGCCTAACTCTCAACAAACTCAGTGGGGCTTACTTTGGGGTTTCCCCATACCCCTTCCAAATCCTGTGCAGTGTTGTACCTGCACATTGGGTCCAGAGGCAATCCACTGTCCCCAGTCTTTCCATGTGGATGTAGGAGACTAAACACTGTGACTGTGTCAGCAGTAGCCGGGTGGCGAGGTTGAGATTCTTAAGTGCTCTTTTGCGAGTCTGCTATTCGTGACTTACTTTCTGCATCCTGTATGGGAGCGGCCGCCGGGACCATGTAACACTGGTCCAAAAGGATCCTTATTGGCTCCCAGTACGTTTCTGAGCACAATTCAAAGTGTTGGTGCTGACCTTTAAAGCCCTAAACGGCCTCAGTATACCTGAAGGAGCGTCTCCACCCCCATCATTCAGCCCAGACACTGAGGTCCTCCAAGGGTCTTCTGGTGGCTCCCTCACTGCGAGAAGCAAAGTTACAGGGAACCAGGCAGAGGGC
This sequence comes from Lacerta viridis, assembly GCA_900245905.1. Classification (NCBI taxonomy): domain Eukaryota; kingdom Metazoa; phylum Chordata; class Lepidosauria; order Squamata; family Lacertidae; genus Lacerta; species Lacerta viridis. Next base: position 63,156 of record OFHU01004475.1, on the reverse strand, counting down.
CTTCTCGGTGGTGCGCCTGCCCTGTGGAACCCTCCCATCAGATGTCAAGGAAATAAACAACTATCTGACTTTTAGAAGACATCTGAAGGCAGCCCTGTTTAGGGAAGTTTTTAATGTTTGATTCTATTTTTAATATTCTGTTGGGAGCTGCCCAGAGTGGCTGGGGAAACCTAGCCAGATGGGTGAGGTATAAATAATAACATAATTATTATTAAAGAGTAATCATTTTAACACAAACCAATTATTGTTCATAGCAAGATTACTCAGTTGCGAGATTGTTCAAGACGGCTTGCAGAATGCTGAAACTAGATTGAAATGAATAAAGACTATCACTGTTTCAGGATATACCCAGACTTTAAAACCGATTTTGTTATTGGCTTGGTTTCGCAAAAAGTGTCTCCCCCACACTTCTTCAGCACTGGCAGAAAAAATATTTCCTTTTGTGTTCAGAAGAACAAATTCCTTCTGCCAAGAGAGTAAATTTATACTCAGGGAAACTGAGAACGTATTTAAAGAGGAAACAAAGAATAAGAGGTAGAGGTACAATATATGGAGGGGAGACAAGCTTCCAAATATTTGAAAATATTAGGTGGCAGTTGAGTATTAGGTTCTCATTAGAAAGGACGTTAGGAAACAGAGACAGATTGAAGCAAGGTGCGGGGACAAGAAAACCATCCGTTCCAAGACAAGTAAAATGAAGGAAAATTGGTCACTGTATAGTTCTTAGTTTGGCTTTAAACTTGTGATCATATATACTGCCAATCAAAGAGGGAGAAGCGGGTGGAGGGGAATGCAGTCAAATTACACAAACACAATGTCTTCTTCATGCCTTGGCACCACAGGTTTATCACCAGACAGGTACCTGTGTGCACAAGGATCATCAACAAAGATGAGCGATCCGATGCCTTTTGAAGAGAGGAGAAAACACAGAGTGCCTAGAAGCCATTCCTATAATAAATCATTTACAGATGTGCTCCAATATTTTGTGAACACATTGACAAGGAATTTAACACGCTCCGAATCCAGTGAAGATTAAAACATCTACATGTACAAATCTGGGTAATATAGCTGGAGTGACTTCTTAACATACTGTATATATTTTAAACGTGTGTTTAAAATCGAATCCAACCAAACACAGGCTAGGAGAAGACGCGAGTGTTTGCTGGGGAGGATTTTTCCACCCGGCTCATTCAGCAAACCTCAGCACCACAAACCACACCTGCCCACAGCTAAGCCTATGCTGAACACTCTCTCCATGCCCACCTGACTTCAGATGGTGGTGACAGCAGAGCAAGAGCAGGTACCGCTGCCCACGGAGATGGATGCGAGATGCTGGCACAAGACACTCCCATACCAACAAGTTAGGGTGTAGCACTATGAAGGAACATCTCCACCCCTATTGCGCAGGCCAGACACTGAGGTTCAGTTCCAAGGGCCCTCTGGTGGTTCCCTCACTGCGAGAAGTGAGGTTACAGGGAACCAGGCAGAGGGCCTTCTCAGTGGTGGTGCCCACCCTGTGGAACGCCCTCCCATCAGGCGTCAAGGAAATAAACAACCATTTGACTTTTAGAAGACATCTGAAGGGAAGGGAAGACATCTGTTTAGGGAAGTTTTTTAATGTTTGATTCCATTTTTAATATTCTGTTGGGAGCTGCTCAGAGTGGCTGGGGAAACCCAGCTGGATGGGCGGGGTATATTATTATTATTATTATTATTATTATTATTATTATTATTATTTAGTAAAATGTTCTGCTCAGCTCATTATTATGAATTATCCCTATTATTGCTCTCTTCTTTTGAGACAATACTTTGAAAGGGTGTTTTTACAGGCAACGCTAAGGGCAATAAATTCACCAGCCGACTTCTTTTCTGGCATAGGGAGACGAAATTTCAGAGTGCAGCTGGCTGAAAAGGAGCCCAGCTTGATATCTCAGAGGAGGACCAGGTGCCTTGATTTCCAAGGGAATTACTGCTGCTGGTGAGCAGGCAGAAATCCCTTCTTATAGCTTATGTGCCAACATGCACCCTCCAAACATCGCTGGACTACAACTCCCATAATCCTTGTCCACGTTGGCTTGGGCTGATGAGAGTTGCAACATCTGGAAGAAGGTACCACTTTTGTCTACTCCTGCCTTATGGCACTGCATCCAGTCAAGGGACACAACTGTGGGAACTGAATAGCTTGTATCTCCAGCTGTGTCTCTCCACTCACGGAAGGATCTTTGATCCAGCGGAGGCATCTGGGAATGGGAGGCAGGCAGGATGCAATTTTCACTTATTCCCTGGAGCCCTCTCCGTCTGCTCCAGAGAGTTGGGAGATCATATGGAACAGCATGGATGACAGCGCAGGAGAGAAAGGGGGATATCTGAGAAAACTGACTCCCTGCTTGCTACCATTCATGGAGGCATCTGCTGGAGCAAAGGGCCTTCTCCGAGAGTAAGGACAAAACTGGATACAACTCAATATGCTAGTTATAGGAACATTTATGCAGCTTTAAGAGATTCAGTCACTTAAAACTATTTAATTAAAACACACACACACACACACACACACACACAGGCAACAGCCTTAATTCTAGCCCAGGCATAGGCAAACTCGGCCCTCCAGGTGCTTGGGGACTACAACTCCCATCATCCCTAGCTAACAGGACCAGTGGTCAGGGATGATGGAGTTGGAGTCCTAAAACATCTGGAGGGCGGAGTTTGCCTATGCCTGTTCTAGCCCATCAAGGTTCCTCCTTTGAGAACCACAGAATCCTAGAATTGTAGAGTTGGAAAGGATCTAGTCCAATCCTCTGCAAGGCAGGAATCTCAGCTAGATCGCACGTGACAGACGGCCACCCAAGCTCTGCTTAGAAACCTGCAAGGAAAGAGAGTCCTCTTGTAGGAGTTGGTTCCACTGTTGAACAGCTCTTACAGCTAGAAAGTTCTTCCTGATGTTGAGTTGGAATCTCCTTCCTTGTAACTTGAAGCCTTTGGTTTGGTGGACCTGTTCTCCTGAGCAGGAGAAAACAAGCTTGCTCCCCCTTCCATGGGACAGCCCTTGAGATATTTGAAGAAGGCCGTCATATCTCCACTCAGCTTCCTCTTTACTAAGCTAAACATACCCAGTTCCCTTAACCATTCATCCTTGTGCTGCAGAAATGCACCAAGTTCTTCAGCGTTCTCCAAAAATCTGCTACTTGTTTTTAAAAGAGAGTATCACTCACGATCTAAAAGTAACAGAACTACAAGACAGCAAAAGCTGTGAATGAGATTACAGAGCTACAATGGACAGGTGCTTAATTGTGAATGATTTCAGATTACATAAAAAGGGAAGCAACTGTGGATTATGGGTCAGAGGGCCACACTAGGACCCGGGGACCCTGAATTCAAATCCTGACTTAGCCATGAAGCTCACCGCGTGACCTTGGGGCCAGTCACTATCTCTCAGCCTAACCTCCCTCACAGAGTTGTTGCGAGGATAGAAAACGGGGTTTAGGGTGTGTATGCCACCCTGGACTCGTTGTTTAAGAAATATTCGATACATATTTTTCCATAATTGCAAATAATATCATTTGTTCCACTATCAACTCCACTGCGGTGAGAGCCAAATAATGTAAGGCAGAAATTGAGTGTCAGTGGGGTGCAGCGGATATTCACGGCTGGTAATTTGGTGAGGGGTGGGGGGGGCCCTTACCACGTGGCAAACCAATGTACCTCACAAGGTTATTGAGACGATGTGTACAATGCAAGCAAACATGTACATTCCTGAGCTTGTTGATGAAAGGTATGATTCATATGTAGTTAAACTAAAACAGGTCCCTTCCCCCTCCAAAAAAGGTATCCCTTTTCAGCCTAATAATGAAATGACACCCTTGACATACAAATTTGAATTTTTTTTTTTTTGCAGGCATTAAGGTTAACAAAACAGCATTTGTCTCTTCCAACACCTCATTATTTTCATTCCACCACAGACAGGAAGCAAGCAAGCAGGGGGTGAGGAGGGGGGGGGAAAGCCATTTTGGCATTTGAAGCTACAGGATTTCACACCCACCCACCCACCAGCCCCACAGGGAGAGCCTCAGCCTACGCTTTCCAGCTGATCCTTACGGTGACTCCTCAGAAGGGCTTTCCAACACGTTCCTGCTCATGCCAGCTTTGTGTGTCCTGATTTAAGGGGGAAACTTTGCGCGATTTCTGTGTCCAGGATTACCGGAGGTTTTGCCTTCTGTTGTTCTAATTTGCTTTCCAAAGCCCCTTTCTCCCCTCTTTTACTTGCATAAACATGAATCTGGAACCATGCGGAATAATGCCTTCTGTTGCTCTATCTCAGGTTAAAAAATTGCATGAGGCAAGTAAATCCACACAAGATGTGTGCAAACTTCATGTGACTCTGTCCCAGTAGGCAGAGGGAGATGTTTTCTACCTGTGTGTTTAAACACATCTTAAGACATGAGTCTGTATTATCCATATTTTTTGGGGGGGGGAGGGAGGACAAGGCCAGTGCCGGGAGAATGAGGCACTGTCAACCCAACCTCAGAGCCTTCAAGTGCCCCTATTTCTCAGGGATAGCCCTGGATTTACAGAAACTGACCTGGTTTCTGCTTTGATCCCAGAATGTCCCGCTTTTCCTTAGGACGTCCCTATTTTGATCAGAGAAATGTTGGAGGGTATGAAGTTATGCGACCCCCCCGAGATAAGGAGATAAGTAACTATACAACATTTAGAAAACATCTGAAGGCAGCCCTGTATAGGGAAGGTTTTTTTTAATGTTTAATGTTTTATTATAAATTTAAAAATTAAAAACATTGTCCAGTAGCACCTTAAAGACCAACTAAGTTTGTTCTGGTTATAACCTTTTGTGTGCAAGCACACTTCTTCAGATACCATGCACACGAAAGCTTATACCCTGTATTGTTTTAACATTCGTTTGGGAGCCGCCCAGAGTGGCTGGGGAAGCCCAGCCAGATGGGCAGGGTACAAATAATAAATTATTATTATTATTATTATTATTATTATTATTATTATTATTATTATTATTATTATTATTTTATACCCAGAACAAACTTAGTTGGCCTCTAAGGTGCTACTGGACAATTTTTTATTTTTATTTTAAATTTATTTCGAGTGCATCAGACCAACACGGCTACCTACCTGAATGGTTTATTATATTTTTATATATGTTGGAAGCTGCCCAGAGTGGCTGAGGCAACCTGGTCAGGTGGGCGGGGTATAAATAATAAAATGATGATGATGGAATAGGTCACCCCTATTTTAATCAGAGAAATGTTGGAGGGTATGCCTGTTCTCAGCCAGTCCACCTGCCATTTTACTTGCAACCAGCCATCGGTGTGTGTGTGTGTCGCTCTGCTTCTCATTGGCTCTGGCTCCAACTAATGCTGGTTCTCTGCCCTCCCAGTTCCAGTCGGCACCAGTCACCACTGGCTTCATATTTATGTACATAATTCAGTGTCTATTAGCCAACTGTTAAGAGAAAATACTTGATAGATAGTCCATGTTTTCTCATGTACTGGTAGCTCTCTCTTGAGAAATCAGAGGAGAAGGAGGCAGAGTCTCAATTCTGCAGACACAAGCAACCAGAACCACAAAAAACCCCTTGATTTAAGAATAAGGAACTGATGTTCCCCAACACAAATCAGTCTTCTAATGGAGGAGGTCAGGTGTTTACTACTCTGGGGTTGACCTTGTCAGAGTTCTGAGATTTATCAGTCCTGTCCTGGAATTATCAAACTGCTGTTGCAGACTCTTTCTCCCTGTTCTCAGAAGAACCATAAAGTTTGAGAAAGGGCTGTGTACAGAAGGGAAATCTTTCCTTTCCCCTTTTGCTATTCCTGGAACTTTGCGAGCTGTTTCCCCCGTGTGTGTCTGTTCTCTGCTATTCAGTTATTTGCACAGGAATAAACGTTTAGTTCTGAAAAGTATGTTAAGAACAAAGCGGCAGAAATTGACTGGAATTTCCTTCATTTTCATCCATCTGGCTTTCATTGCCTGCTCCTCTTTTCTCCTACACACCCACCCACCCACCCAAATCTTTTTAGCACATGCTGACCAAGATGTAAGGGGGGGATATATTTAAAATATATATATAATTCATAACACCCACCGTGGAAATCTTTCATGCACTTGGTAGCACTCCCTGTCTTTCCAAAGACTACTCATGGCTTCACAGTTGTCAAGAAGCAAGATTATGTTATAGCCCAAGCATTTAAGAAAGGTGTCAAATGCTCCTTATATTAAGTTAATGCGCCTTTTTACAGAACTATAAAGATTCAAGGGACATCTCTTATTTCAAAAGGCATCTCCGGTTAAGTTGTGTGGACACCACAAAAAACTCTAAAAATCTTTTAAGGGTGCAATTGAAATCCCTGATCTGCCATGCTAGCATAGTGATGGGTGTCCTAGCCCAGAACAGCCGTATCTTCTGCCGCCATGGACTTCCCTCTTCCACCCACCAAAAGGCAGAGGTAGAACTACCACTGATGGTCCCAAACCCAGTTGCAACTTTCCTTGGTGTAACCCTCCTGGGGTATGAACTCACCAAAGTACCCCCTTAGAGTGCTTCGAAAATCCAAGCGAGTGGAATAATATGCTTCTGGTCAGTACAAATTCCTCTTCTGTTGAAGAGGGAAATTGTTTCAGTTTCATTGATGGCATGCTTTAGCTTATGAAGTCATCTGCCAGAGATGCTTCAGAAAGAGAATATCCTTTCTCGGGGGAAGGGGATTTGTCTGTTGCCTGCCTGCAGGTAATCCTCTCTGCATTGATGCATCTGCAAAGGGACCTCTGAGCATATGCCAGCACTGTGCACAGGATTCTGGGGTTCAGAGGTGTACACTAAATTAATGTGAGCCTAGAATGCACCCAACACTCCCCTGCAGGGGAAACATTTGCTTCTAGGGAAACTTGAAGAAATCACAGAGTTCCTTGAAATGCAGCTTGTAAACCACTGGATCAGAACCCAGCAAATGTCTGAATTTTTTTAAAAAACCAAATGCTTGTGCGAACTTTTCACATGTGGACAATTTGACACACTATGTGGACTTTCCAGGAGCTTCAGAAAACTGTGGTTCCTGTGTATTTTCACAAGCGCATCCCTCCTCCACATGTTACAGTGGTCTCACCAGGGAGACACACTAGTTGGTTTGCTATTGAATATATATATAGAGGCAGGCTTGATCCAATTTTGCTGCGGCACATTTAAGGGATCACAGAAGACGTAAATCTGATTGCTGAACCAACCTCTCAGCACAAGTTGAAGCTGACACCTGCATAATGCTCTTATGTTTAAAGACATTTAATTCCTCAAGCGTCCTGTATCAAGCAGGCCTCTGAGTTCTCACACTCAAATGCTCTCCATTTCAAAAAGAACACAAGAAAGTGACAGAGGAAGTAAAAGCAGGACTGTTTTCCTTGCTCCTATTTCTTCCCACTTTTCTTCTCAACTGGGGAGACCAGCCAGTAAGGTACTCAAGATACCAAGGTAGGAAAAGAAAACATTCTCGGCAAATCCTGGGAACTGTAACTTGCTCCTCGCAAAGCTATCATTTCCAGCAAGCTTAACTGAACTACGGTTCCCAGGATTATCTAGGTGTGGGTGGGTGATTTAAATGTATATTATGTATGCAGCCCTTGGCTCAAATGTACGCTTAGCTGCAATGTTTACTGGCTAACTTGGAGCTGGGAGAGAACTGTGTCTGAAATCTTGTAAGGTCACTGCTAGAAAGTGTTGATGATACTGAGCTAGAATGACCAATGATCTTACTCGGTATAAGGCAGCCTCCTCTGCAAGCCTACAGTGTTTAAGGCACAGGCAGGTGGGCAGGCAGGAAAACGAGTGAGGCCTCTGGCAAGGAAACAGATGAGAGGGCTTGCTTTGGAATCCACCCTAAATTCACTGGAATTTCTGGGCCCCCAGCTACCTACATACTAACCCTGAATAGATTCAGGTGAAATAATTCAATCATAAATCAGTGATATATTCCAGAACATGTTGTCCCAATTTTTCTAGATTCAGTGGCCCACCTCAAATACTATTTGGTATAGCGGAAATTTAGTTTCAGGACACTGTAGACCAGGGGTGGCCAACTCCCAAGAGACTGCGATCTACTCACAGAGTTAAAAACTGGCAGTGATCTACCCCCTTTTGGGGGGTTCAAGTTAAAGTTGTTGAGCTTTTTTTAAGAAGGAGGAAGGCCCATTTTGGGGGGTTCGGGTCAAAGTTGTTGAGTTTTTTTCAGGGAGGAGGTAAAATGTTGAGCTTTTTTTAGGGGAGCCACAGTTGTTCAGCTTCTTTGGGGGGAGCCAATGATCTACCAGTGATCTACTGCAGACATCCAGTGATCTACCGGTAGATCACGATCTACCTGTTGGACATGCCTGCTGTGACTCAGTTCTTCTTCTTCTTCTTCTTCTTCTTCTTCTTCTTCTTCTTCTTCTTCTTCTTCTTCTTCTTCTTCTTCTTCTTCCTCCACATATCTCAGTCGGCAGAGCATGGGACTCTTAATCTCAGGGTTGTGGGTTCAAGCCCCACGTTGGGCAAAAAATATTCCTGCATTGCAGGGGGTTGGAATAGATGACCCCAGGGGTCCCTTCCAACTCTACAATTCTATGACGTTATGATTTATGACTTCTATATGCCTAACTGAAGAAAAGAGCAAAGAGCAGCCTACCTTGGGGGACAAGGCTCCAGGTTACAAGCTTTCAGCAACTGTGGGGGACGCCGGCTGCTCACACATAGATTTTCATCTGCAAACTCTCTTGTCTGTTTATTCAGGCAAGCCACGACTGCCTCTTGAACACCTGCAAACACAGACACACACACACAATTACGTCAAAATAAAATTTAATGTAACAGAATCAGGGCGGAAAAATCACAGTCAGCGCCAGGAGAGTAAAGTGCGGACATGGAACCGGCAGGGGTGTCCTTCTAAGCTGTTGTGGAGTTCATTGCCTCCGGGAGATGAATCTGATACTCCTTGCTGTCGACAGGGCAGGATCACACCATGCTGCCACCCATGGAACAGGAAGGGAAAGCACAGTGTCAGATGTTGGGAGATCTGTTCCTTGTTGCATCCTGTACCTGTATCAGGGTTGCAAAAGAACTGGAATTTCTTTACTGGCAAGCGGCAAATAAATAAATAAAAACCCCACAGCTTTCAAATTCTTTTCTAATTCTTTTCTGATTAAGAAAACATCTCAATCTATTTTCACATTACAGTTCTTGGTTTACTCAGTTTACTTGGCTCAGTCTTTCTGCAGAGAAACACAGCTATGGAACCATTTCCTCCTGCTGCTGGAAGTGAGTGCCCACACTTTTTAAAGTTTCTAGCTAAGGAGCAAAGAGCACTGGTCTGTGCACCAGGCGACACCGACAGCAGCATGGCCCTGTTCTCAAAACACCTAGAATAAGGCACAGGGATTGGAAATTCAGGTTCTAAGCCTATCTGCACAAGCTAAGGTCCAGTAAATGCAGGTGTAAGCAGAACTTTGTTCCACCACGCTAAATGGAACTGAAATGGCTCAGGGATAACATCTCCTAACAATGTTGTTACAGCTACAACTATAAGACCAATGCAAAAAAGTTTTATTTATTTTTTTAAATTCCTATTTACAAAAATTAAATTCACAGTGCAACCTTGTACCTGTCTTCACAACTGAGTTCAATAGGGTTTACCTTCAGATAACCAGACACAGGATTGCAGTCTTAGGGCCAAACCAGGTACTTTCATTCTGCAGCGAGCAGCTATGTTATTCAATTTTTATGGTGGGGGAGCTTCTCATCAGAGCCACAGCACATGGGAAAGGAAGGTTTTACACACCCTGCAAACATGAATATCGTGAGAGGTCTCTCTCTCTCTCTCTCTCTCTCTCTGTGTGTGTGTGTGTGTGAGAGAGAGAGAGAGAGGACACTTCCTAGCTATTATTATACAGCCCTTTCCATAGGATATAGACAGATAGATAGATAGATAGATAGATAGATAGATAGATAGATAGATAGATGATAGATAAATAAATAGATAGATGATATAGATACATAGATGATAGATAGATGAATAGATAGATAGATGATAGAAAGATGATATAGATAGATAGATAGATAGATAGATATAGATAGATGATAAATAGATGAATAGATAGATGATAGATAGATAGATGATAGATAGATGGATAGATGATACATATTTCCAGCTACTGTGGTTCAGTAGTTCCAGTTACAGGTGGGTAGATGTGTTGGTCTGCCATAGTCAAAACAAAATCAAAAATTCTTTCCAGTAGCACCTTAGAGACCAACTGAGTTTGTTCTGGTATGAGCTTTCGTGTGCATGCACACTTCTTCAGATACCTTCTTCAGGCTTTCGTGTGCATGCACACTTCTTCAGATACCACACTTCTTCAGATAGGTATCTGAAGAAGTGTGCATGCACACGAAAGCTCATACCTAGAACAAACTCAGTTGGTCTCTAAGGTGCTACTGGAAAGAATTTTTTGTTTTGTGGTTCAGTAGACAGTTCTGAAAAGCTACTGACAGTGCAGTTCTATCTCAGAACTCAGGGCAGGTTAAAAATCCCCAAACTATCACTCTGCCCCATCCCCAAACGGGTCTTGCAGTGCATCTTGAGATTTCCCACACATTTGCATAAGCAATGCCAGAAAAAGGCCGTGACAAGTGTAATGCATCCGTTGCCTATGTCTTGGCATCCACAAAGCACACACAAATGCTGAGCCAGATATGTTAATTAAGTGAGGCTAAAATATGCAAATTAACTGCAGCCCTCTAATATGTTTCTAGTCTTGCTCTCGGTGTGTTGACATAAAGTAGCCTGCCCCAGGCCTCAGGAAACCAGATGCAAGGCATTCTTTTCTCTGTGAGGCGAGGTGAATGAGCCGCCTTCGCCCATGTGGCTAGACTGTCTCTGGGTAATTCAGGGGTCATCCAGTTGTGATTACAAGGCTTTATGGGGTGGCAATGTTTAGCTTAGACGAAACCTTTGGCATCACCTCCACCACAACAGTAAAAGCAGCAGCAGCAGCAATGTAGAGGTTCACCCACCAAAGCACCAAACTCTTTTGAAGATGACAGCCTATTTACAAAAGCATCAGGCAAGCCCGAGAAGCCATGCTGAATGAGCAAAAACAACACTGCCACATGTATGGAAGCTACAATGCCTTGATTTATTTTTGTTTTTTAATGCCAAAGCTTAAGAAGAAACACATCGCCTCTTTTTATAGTGATGAATCAAAGCACTGTTCTTCAAAACGCTCCTTTGCTTTTCATCAGAGTCACAGAGCTGTGAGCACCCGCAGCCCTGGCGTGGTTTTATTCCCTACGGGACGCTCGCCGGATAATGCAAAGCACTATCGCACTGTTGCCCACCAGAACCTCACTCTGAGCTGCAATGTTTGCCCGCAAACATGGGCAGGTATGCACGGGCAATGCAAATATTCTAGTCTCCCAACGTAAACAGCAGGGACAGGCGCAAGAGACCAGAAGCAGAAAGAGTTCCGAGTTTCAGGGCACTCCATGCACTACAGTTTTAGGTGTCTTTCTGTGGTGGCCACCAACAAACTGACACCTAGGAGGAAACACATTTCCAAAAGGAAGGGCAAAAGAGAACAACCATTTGCATATTGACACCTGTCTGTCTCGTGAGGCAATGGAGGAACGTGCCTAGGTCAAGTTGTTGGAAGGCAGCAGTGCCTGCTGATTGTAGAGACTAATACAGGAGAGACATGTTTTGTTGCAGCTGGGGCAGATGAAGGCGTCCGGTTGTGCTGCTGCAGATGCACCATGATGCTCCTTCTCTCTGCGCTCCTCCCAGTGGTTGTTCCTCCTCTGGTCACTGCTATGGATACATGATTTGACAGCCTGTGTCCAGGCAGTGCGGTCTTCTGCAAGGGATTCCCAAATGGCAGGCTTGATGTTGCCAGCCTTCATGTCATGTTTGCAGGCATATCCGTCTGCCAATTGGCCTGGTGCCGGAAGCCAGCTCCCCATGGAGCACGTCCTTGGGGTTCCTGCCATCTTCCATTCTGTGGACATGACCAAGACAGCGTAGACGTCGCTGAGACAGGAGTGCGGAAATGCTGGGGATGTTGACTTGGGGGAGCACATCTTTGTTTGGGATTCTGTCCTGCCATGTGATGCCCAAAATCCTTCTGACGCAGTGCATGTGGAAGGTGTCGAGGCATCACTCCTGGCGGGTGTAAGTTGACCATGAAAGTGTGGTAGATCTCCATCTTGGTATTGCTCATTACATTCTCCCAGACCCTTTTGGAGAGGCAAGCCACTGCTGCAGCTGCCTTGTCAATCCAGATTATGTGTCAGGAAAACCCCCTCCCCGCGGCTGCCGGTGTCGCGGGAGCGTTTGGACTACAGAGACCCACGTCCGCTGTTCACAAGCTCCTCCTCCACGTCTTTGGCAGGAAGCGACCATTCCTCAAGCGGAGAAGGGGAGGTGGAGCCAGGAAGGTGATGCAGGGGCTTGGAAGGGGTCAGTGAGCCTCAGCAGCACAGGGAAAGTGGGGGTAGGGGTCAGGTTCCCACGCTCCGGGGCAGGATGCAGGAAGGACGTGGGAGAGGGAGACGGGGGTTTAGGATCCTGCGGCTGTTTTGCTGGACAAAGAACCGGAAGACTTCATTCCGGGACTCTGCGGAGGATTGAGATGGAAGCTTGAATTGCTACTGCACTGTACATAGCTTTCACAATAAAGAACTTAGTTTTTAGAAGTTTTGCGTTACTCATGAGCAACCACTGAATGTCCTAACATTATGTTACACATTTTTGTGTTTCTGTATTGTAAACTGCCAAGGGGTTAGAAAATGGAAGTTTCAGGTCACTATTCATCCATCACAGCAGCCAAAAACATCCTTAGCAACTCCAGTCTGCAGTAGTTATGAATGTTTTCAAGCAGACTTTCTTGTGCATTCATAATGAAGTCAGAACTAAACCAATGAACTATTGTGTCCATTCATTTCAAAAGGAAGACAGGGTTGTTGTTTTTTTGTAGCATCCTGTGACCTCAGACCATTCTCTGGCAGAAAGCACTGCTCTGAACTATGTGCTCATTTATGCATTTTTAGAAATGATAGGAGAGCCCATATTCTCTCTTGTCCTCAGACAAAACTAGAAATTGGCAGGAAGAGATAGATAAGTAAAGGTAACAGTACATTTCCATTCTAAAAACCACTTGCTTGTGTTTCAGACATTTTTCAATAGCTAGTAAAACATTCGAGATGCAGCACAGAACCAAGTAGCATGATAGTGATTTGTCCCTCTTGGAATTTTAGGATTAAATCTTGCAGCTTCCATCACAGATGTATGCAAAAACTGGAAAATCTATAACGAAGAAGCTGTGCATTCCTTTCTAATGAGAAAATAAGCTGCTCAAAATGGGACACAGAAAAGCCCTGGCTTTCCACTTTTCCAGGGTATTTGAGGCTTGAGTTTTAAAAATTATTGCTCACAATTTTAACATAATGAAGCTGGGTTTGTTTTTCCTTGAAAATCCCTGCAGTTTATGGCTGGGAAATTAAACTGCTACACGGAGCAAGGGGAGGGCATGAATCTAAGTAGCTTTCAGTTCACTTTCAATATACCATCAAATAGGATTTGCTGTGTTTATATCTACCAGAATAGCATAATTGTTACATGATACTTGATGACAGCAGTGGAAGACGCAGCCACTGCATGAAGACTAAATTGTTAACTGGTTCCTTCTGGCTGCTTCTCCTTCGAGGGTGAAGGGCTACTTCTGCATGAATCAAATTTCATCTCCAGAGAGCACAAGAACAATAAAATTAACTTGATCTGTCATGCAACTGTGGCAACAAAATGATTGCTTGGAACCTATTTATTCCATTTTAATTTGCTTAACAGAAAATGCTTTTTTCAAAACATTTTGCATGCAAAGTCATTTCGCAAACACTGTAAATGACACTGAATGGATCAAAGAAATGTTCCTGCTACAGCCACATATTATCAGGTACAATAAATGTAACAAGAGATGCCGCTTTTAAGCCCGAATTCTCCGTGGCAATGCTGTTCAGCAGACCGAGCGCTGGATATGAATTTAACTCATGGAAACAAGTGGTTGCCATCCGAGGATCATTTCCCCCCACAAGCCACTGCACTTTGATATGGTGTAGGAATGTTGCAATGTAGGGCCCATGGTTCTCACAGTGTGTGTTATGGGCCTCCCCAAAGTGGTGTGTGGCAAGCACAACTGCCTCCCAGCCCAGAACAAATGTGGACTGAGGTCCGGAACGAGAAGACAAACATTTCTTTTTCAATCAATGTATGTCAGAAGCAGCACATCCGCTTGACGAGAGGGTTGACAGAATTGACAGCCAATGATACAGCTCTATATTTTAACAGGCTACCTTATTTTAAAAGATGTCGCAGTTCTGTGTGGACCTGATCCCTCACTTTTCTAAGCTAATGCAAAATACGGCAGCTAGACTGGGGACTAGGAGCAGCTGCCGGGACCATATGACACCGGTCCTAAAAGACCTACATTGACTCTCAGTACGTTTCCAAGCACCAACACTTTGAAGCCCTAAACGGCTTTGACCCAGTATCCCTGAAGGAGCATCTCCACCCCCATCGTTCAGCCCAGACACTGAGGTCCAGCTCTGAGGGCCTTTGGCGTTCCCTCACCAGGCAGAGGGTCTTCTTGGAGGTGAAGTCCTCCCTCTGGAACTCCCTCCCATCAGATGTCTATGAGATAACATGAGAAGACATCTGAAGGCAGCCCTGTATAGGGAAGTTTTTAATGTTTAATTTTCTATTATGTTTTTGTATATGCTCGAAGCCACCCAGAGTGGCTGGGGCAACCCAGCCAGATGGACGGGGTATAAATAATAAAATTATTATGATTATTAAGTGGCCTTTCCCCAAGCCACACACAGCAACAGCTTCTGCTTCTTTTTCATTCACTTTGTTAGGGCTAGCTAAGTTTCAACTTGAATTAGGGAGGAGCCGTGATGATGTAGAAGCAAGTTGGGATGCTGCAAGGATGCTTGCGAACCTGAGTGCCTCTCCACGGGAGAGGTCCAAGGTGAGCTGGGTCCCGTTCATTTCCGGCTGTGAGCAAAGTGAGCAGAGCTGCGTTCACATGGAACCTGCAGTTGCCACCACTGCCTCCTGCTTCCCTGTAGGGGAAGGAGACAGGTGGCAGTGGGCGCGAAGGAGGTCTTGGTGGAGCCTCTTTACGAAATGGGAACGGAGCTTCCAGCTCTCATAACCTCCTGTGCAAAGCTGACTCAGATGGATTCTCCAGCTACCTAATGGTCCATCTCCAGGCATGGATGTCAAGGTAAGGCTGTTTAGGAAGAAAGCACCTGGTGATTCTGAAAGACATGGGTTACCTGTATCTAGTGCTCTTTTGGAAAAAAGAAAGAAAGAAAGAAAGAAAGAAAGAAAGAAAGAAAGAAAAGAAGAAGAAGAAGAGGTCCAGTACCCACAAGAAAAGCGCTGCCTGCACTCATTCCACTTTGAGTTTTGACCTGGGTTTGGCACGAAAGACTGCACTTGGGGCTTCTTCTGGATTCCAGAAAGCCTGCTGAACTGCTTTGAGAGCTCTGTAAATTAGGGTTGCCATAGTCCGGAATTTCCCAGACCTAGCCGGAATACGGGTGTCGGGAACAGTTTCTGGGCAGAAATAGCTCAAATGTCTAGGAAAATCCAGACACATGGCAACCCAGGTTCAGAGTCTAGTTTTTGGTGCAACTACTTTTTTTGGGGGGGGGAGGATGGCTCAAGAACTTTGCTCCCAAAAAAGGCTCAACAACGTTTTCACTTTTTGAAATATGGCAACCCTGTGTAAATTGTGTATGTGTCAGATTCGAATGACGCTGCAGAGATAAATGCTTTCTGTCCCATTTTAAAACCCACTTCCCTATTTTTACCTGAGAATGAGGTAGTAAAGGAAAGCAATGTTTTCTTCTAATAGGGTACGGTATGTCGGATAACCAAAGGAAGGCATGAATAACTATGAAGCATTATTCACTTTGTGATAAAAATGTACTTTTTCTATCATGCACAAGTTACTCAGAACCCATGAAATGCGAGGCATTTGTTACAATTCCTGGGTGGAAAAATCCCAGCTTTAGAGGAGCTAAGGAATTTTAGGAACAGGACGTTTCTAATGGGCGCGATTTTCATAAGCAATTAGCAGAAAATGACTGAGTAGACCCAAATGGATTAGACACCATGTACATTAAACAATTCTCATAATATGCATAAATGGTGACCCTCCTTAACTTTTAACCTAAGTGCCAAACTTGTTAGCTCCAGGCAATCTTTTTGCTGGTTATTTTTGCCATATGTTTTCTCTCTCTCTCTCTCTCCTTTACTCTGCACCGAGATCCAAGCTAATGTCATTTGCTAGGAAAAGCTATCAAAACCAGCTGAGTCTCCAGTAGATTCAGTAAAGAAATACATATGCAGCAGCCCAACACTTGGGATCCATATGTCTCTGCTTACGAAGCAGAAGTCAGGCAATGCGGAGCGAATGACACCTGATGCTTCCTGACTTAATCTTGCTCTTTAAAAATACGCTTCCCTGGCCCACATGTAAGTGGTCAGCAGGAAATGTAAACAACCAGACTATTGCATTAGTCATATGAAAGACCCCAGCTGTGAATTTTGATACCTTCTAGGTCCAAAATGGTATTACATCTGGACTTTATTTTCAATAGTTCCCTCACAGAGCCACCCTTCCATTTCAAGCAGAGAAAACAGAAGACCAAGGTCTGATTCTCACATTTCGGCTGCCACGGTGGAGCTGGTGGGACCATCCACACAGCACCCATAATATGCAGAAGGTGCTCATTTCATGGGTTACTGATGAAGGGACGGATTGGCTTTATATGCCACATTTATCCACATTTCCCATTAGCCAGCTGTGCGCCTTGCGAAAACTGGCTCTTATCTGCTGAATTGAAAAGCTCGGTTGAACAAAACCCCTCTTCAGATTTTCCACACATCTGATAAGAACTAATTCAGTGGGGAAGGTTGTGTTTTTGCAAGGCACCGCTGTGGAACAACGAGAGCAGCTCTCGGGCAGAGGGAAGGATACACAACAAGATCAAAATGCGAGTCGGGTGAAAGTGCGGATGCAGTTAGTTCAAATTAAGTCTGATTGTAATCAGTGAGGCACATAAGGTAAAGGGACCCCTGACCGTTAAGTCTAGTCGCGGACAACTCTGGGGTTGCGGCGCTCATCTCGCTTTACTGGCCAAGGGAGCTGGCGTTTGTCCACGGACAGCTTCCGGGTCATGTGGCCAGCATGACTAAGCCGCTTCTGGCGAACCAGAGCAGCACACAGAAATGCCATTTACCTTCCTGCCAGAGTGGTACCTATTTATCTACTTGCACTTTTGACGTGCTTTCGAACTGCTAGGTTGGCAGGAGCAGGGACCGAGCAACGGGAGCTCACTCCGTCGTGGGGATTTGAACCGCCGACCTTCTGATTGGCAAGCCCTAGGTTCTGTGGTTTAGACGACAGTGCCACCCGCTTCCTGAGGCGCATAAGGTAGTCGTGACTTAATACCCATCCATTTTTTTGCCTGTGGGTAGGCAAAATTTAAAACAAGCAAAAC
Source organism: Lacerta viridis (assembly GCA_900245905.1). Taxonomy (NCBI): domain Eukaryota; kingdom Metazoa; phylum Chordata; class Lepidosauria; order Squamata; family Lacertidae; genus Lacerta; species Lacerta viridis. The sequence continues at coordinate 45,551 of OFHU01004475.1, read as the reverse complement.
AAACAAGTTGGGGAAAAAAAATTGCAACTCACCTCCTCCACAAGACTCAGAGCACTCTGTGAAGCCTTCATACTCCCAGTCATGGAGTTCGTCAAAATCCTGCGAGCCGCCATAAAACACATCGGCCTCTTCAGGACTATATTCGCTGGTCTCCCCATTGCAAGGGCCACCATAACAAGCTCGTTCGGAGGCTGGCTTGGGCCCTTCGCATTCATCAATGGGCAAATCAGCCACAGACTGAGAGAAGGACAGCAGCACTTGGCACTTCACCAAGCGGACTTGGATCCCGACCCCACAGGTCACGCTGCAGGCAGACCAGGTCTCCGGAATAAACCTACAAGGAAAAGCAAACACAGGAATCATCTCCCTGATGTTGGGAAAGATGGAGAGCACAAGGAGAAGGAGACAACAGAGGACAAGATGGTTGGACAGTGTTCTTGAAGCTACCAACATGAGTCTGACCAAATTGCGGGAGGCAGTGGAGGATAGGAGTGCCTGGCATGCTCTGGTCCGTGGGGTCACGAAGAGGCGGACATGACTGAATGACTGAACAACAAATGCAATACAAAAATGTGATAATGAAACATAGCTTTAAAATAAGCAACCTACATCAAATAAAGTAACATTCAACAATCATTAGAATAGTATAAAACAATAATATCAACACACAAAAGTTAAACAGAAATCCACTCAGCAGTTACAATAAATAATTTCTAAACTATAATCAATAAAACAGCAGCAAGCCACAGTACTGTACATAAAATAATACAATACAAATTGAGAAGCAGAGACTAGAGCAGGCACCCCCAAACTGCGGCCCTCCAGATGTTTTGGGACTACAACTCCCGTGATCCCTAGCTAACAGGACCAGTGGTCAGGGATGATGGGAACTGTAGTCCAAAACATCTGGAGGGCCGAAGTTTGGGGGTGCCTGTACTAGAGGGTGGGGCAAGGCAGGTGGAAGGAGGCCTTGCCTGATGAAGTCTTTCCCCTCACCTCAAGGGAGCTGTGGATTCAAAAAGACTGAAAACCTTTGCTCTAAGGCAGGCATAGGCAAACTCGGCCCTCCAGATGTTTTGGGACTACAACTCCCATTATCCCTAGCTAACAGGACCGGTGGTCAGGGATGATGGGAATTGTAGTCTTGAAACATCTGTAGGGCCGAGTTTGCCTATGCCTGCTCTAAGGTGTCTGGGCCTCTCTGACACAGATGCCAAAACTGTAACTTGAAACCAGTATTATTTGAGAAGTTTGAAGAGCTCCTTCCATTCATGGAAGGGACTCAGATGCAATGGAAGCTCCTGTTGTAGAAGGCAGGTTGTACTGTAAATCCCCCCTTCTACCTGGCCAATCCCCCCCCCCCGGCAACACCTCCCCAGCCAGGATTGGGCGGCTGCTGGAGTAGGTGGAGTCCACAGGTATCCAACCTGGGAAGGTGGTGCCAGGCCCAACTGCCAGGGGCTGCTCCGTGATCCAAGGGGGCTACTCGCGACCACGCAAAGTGCGCACCCCATTTGATGAGGGGAACGTCCATTATCTGAGAAGTTTGAAGGGCTCCTTCCATTCATGGAAGGGACTCAGATCCAATGGAAGCTCCTGTTGTAGAAGGCAGGTTTGAGGAGGCTGCATGCAGGGGGAAGGGGAATCGGTGAAAACTGCACCCCCCCTTTTTTTAGTGTGAGCACCCTGTGAGCGGATTCAGCTTAAGTAAAGAAAGATGGTTCCCTTCCCCTGTGCAAAGGAAATGGGCCAGATGACTTTAAGGGAAGTCTAGCTTCATAATTTTATAATTCCACGGATTCCTCTTATATGTTTTACCAAAAACATGACCGCAAATTAATGCAGGGCAAAATGGCTTTACTATTAAAAAAGCATGTTAAGTCCATGCAGCACACCCTGTTAAATAAAATAATGGAGATGTGCGTCAACCACATGCTCGGAGCAACAGCAAAAAAGAGAAATGTACACCCTGTAAGAAGACTCTTCTAGGGAATGAAAATTGCTGCATAAACTATAATCTACTCATTATTAATCATTTCACTGTGCACAGTAATTCATAACTGAAAAGCAGGAAATAACATCAGGAAGTTATATTTTTTCCTGCTTCCTAAACAGATACTTTGCATTTTGAGTTATGAGCCTAGTAGGGTAAGTTTATGCTATGTAATAACTTGCTTCAAAGGCATAAAGAGAACCTGTGGAGCTGAGAGCAATAAAACATACAAGGCTGCCATTAGAAAGTCAACATTTACTAATAACAACCATATTTCTGAGTTTGGTGATAGTGCCACTTAGCTGTGAAATAAATTCTTAATATATGCTTATGAGCTACTCATCAGTGTTAACTTTTCAGCTGCCGTGCATTGCTTTTTTATGTTTAGTGCAAAACTGTAAGAGATATATTCCAAGCTTATTCATCTATTTGGAACGAGGAACACTTGACTAGTCAAAAGTAATGGTAAACCAGAGTGCTACTTACACAGGGTTACAGCGATAACAGAATTAATATCCTGTGAATTAATATAATCAGGATCACTGTGCTTAGCATGGTCTTGGTTATTTGAATCTCAGTGAATTAGCTTAGAACGGAACTTAGCACTGAAATAGTAACTGGATCAAATGGCAGCTCCACATAGGGAGCTAATAATCCCATATATTTCTGATATTCAGGTTATGAGTGCCATTGATTATGCAACTACAACGGCACCACCCACAAATAATTATTACAATTATTTTAACGATAACAGTAGACTTGGAGGGTCGGGGGGGGGGACTCCATTTGCACAAGTACAACAAAATATTTAGAAAACTACTTAAGGTGAGGAAAGAACCCAATGAGGACGAGGCATACTCAATAGTCACAGAATGCTGACTCATAGGTGGGGGGAGGGGATGGAACAGGGTGACTTGAATTTTGGAAAGTGTTTCTTCTGGAAGGCAACATTTTGTTTCAGGTCCAACTTGCAAGCAGGACATTTTTGCTGCTGGATACATATGGGACGGCAGTCACATTTATGGCCTGCTTGTGAACTTCCGGAGGCATTTCGAAACGTATTTGCAAGGCAATTATGATCTTACTAGACATTAACCCCATTAAATTAACGGGCGCTAGAACATATGTGGTCAAACATTTGTAAAAACAGACTTGTTCCAGTACAAAAAAAAAGTGCGTCGGGGAAATGCGCAGAGCTGACTGAGCGGCTCTCGCTTATCTCGTGTTTTTTTCTAACAACACGAGAGCCGCATGACGTAGCCAGCTCTGCGCATAGCGTCCCTGTTGCCCTAGCAACATCGGGAACACGCGCAGAGCTGACCAAGCAGCTCTCGCTTGACATCGCTTGCCCGCCGCCACTTGTAACGGCTGCTGCCGCTTAGAAGTACGTCCACGCGAGCGCGCACCCGCTGCGTGCCTGCGCACACCCGCCGCTTCAACAGTTTTGCCCGGCTGCCCGAAGTCTCTGCGCTCCAAGTCCCAACGGCTTTCCGTGGGGCACATGCACAGTAGCGCAATCCCACGGACACAGGGACTGGACGCAGAGACCCTTGCACTTTATTATATTTGATGTGCAGGGAGCTTTTGAGGAGAGGTGGGTGGGAAACATTCAAACTCACAGTACCTGCTTCTCCTAAAATAACTCTGGTGGACCTGATTTACACAACTTATGCCCAATTAACCCAACCCGTTAGCTATTTATTGCTATGAAATGTGCACTCCCACCCAAACCATCTTGTCTTTCCTAACAGAAACCTGGAACGGTACCCTGAATTTAAGTGCATGCGATAATTAGCAGGAAGATTAATCGCTACATTCTCAATTCTTTCACATTAAAACTCGAATCAACACATTGTTTGTTTGTTTCAAAGAGCTAAGCTACAAAGCTAGCATGTAGCCTGAACTGTAGAAACCAACAACAAAAATTTCATTATATCCAGAACTGGACAGCCAGGTAAACAACCTTACATCTGTAATCAATAAGGTTGTGGCATGATTTGAATCGAAGAATGTTGTCACGCATTGTCATTCAAACACATGCATGGTTCAGGGTCATGATGCCTGGGCATGTAATTTTTTCTGCGCCTTCTACAAGCTCCCCAACTGCCTTGTAATCTTGGGTTACCAGCTAGAGGAATAACTGCCTGATATACCCAGTTTAGTTGACAATGCATATATCTCCATATATATCTTGGACTACTGCAATGCGCTCTTCGTGGGGCTACCTTTGAAGGTGACCCCAGAAACTACAACTAATCCAGAATGCGGCAGCTAGACTGGTGACTGGGAGCGGCCGCCGAGACCACATAACACCGGTCTTGAAAGACCTACATTGGCTCCCAGTACGTTTCCAAGCACAATTCAAAGTGTTGGTGCTGACCTTTAAAGCCCTAAACAGCCTCGGTCCAGTATACCTGAAGGAGCGTCTCCACCCCCATCATTCTGCCCGGACACTGAGGTCCAGCGCCGAGGGCCTTCTGGTGGTTCCCTCACTGTGAGAAGCAAAGCTACAGGGAACCAGGCAGAGGGCCTTCTTCGGTAGTGGCACCCGCCCTGTGGAACGCCCTTAAATCAGGGGGCAGAGAGATAAACAACTATCTGACATTTAGAAAACATCTGAAGGCAGCCCTGTTTAGGGAAGCTTTTAATTTGTGACATTTTTAATGTATTTTAAATTTTCTTGGAAGGCGCCCAGAGTGGCTGGGGAAAGCCAGCCGGATGGGCGGGGTACAAATATAATAATAATAATAATAATAATAATAATAATAATAATAATAATAATCTCCAGCCCATGGCTAATGCAAAAAATAACCATGTCTAGCAAATAAGTTCACAAATCCATTTTTAAAAAGCAAACAAATAATGTCCCTAACTAAAATTAAAAATTAAATTCTCGAGTTGCAAAATAAAATGCCAAGTCACGTCCCTGTTTGACGTGAAGCTGTGCACAATTGTTTGATAAACTCTTCTTCCTTCAGGCAGGAAGGTCTGAGTTCTTTTAACTTATAAAAATGAACATGCTTCAAATTCAACATTTGCGGTTGAGGAATATTGCTCCTGAGATAAAGATCGCCTCGTTTATAAAAAAAACAACAACGTAACGGGCCCTGCTATTTTAAACAGATATTAGCAGTGAGAATGTCCATATTTTGTTTTGGCAAGGAACAATCACATTCATTTATCGTTGAAGTCCTCTAGAGCGAAGTGGGGTGGTTTGTAGTCAAAGCTTTGAGAGAGCAGTGGCAAGAGAAACCGAGAAAGACAAAGGAAGAGAGGGAATTTTCCCAACTGTTTCAAAACGCAATGGACTGCAACCATAGGAAGTACACCTTCAATGAGATATTTTGGCTGACGGAAAGCAGTGCAAAAACTAGAGGCAAAAAGTATTTGTAGATAATATCAAGAGCAATCTATACACAACCAACATCCCTGCTGACAGCCTCAGATCCTCCAGGGCACCTCTAACAACCAATTTTCATCTCCTCTTTCATCTAAATATGGAATATTCGAAAGGCTTCAGATACATCATCTCCTTGTAACCATTTCCAGAGAGGCAGTCATGCGAGCCTTTACGCAGCAAAAATTCATGGGGCATCCTTTAAGACCAACAAGTTTACTATGGCATAAGGTTTTGTCAATTGCGGTCTTCTTCATTAGATGCATGGAGTGTTATCCTGAGTTGCTATAATGCTTGTAACAACCCTAGAAAAGAAGTCATAACCAAATTTTTAAAATAATAATAATAATAATAATAATAATAATAATAATAATAATATATTTATACCCCACCCATCTGGCTGGGTTTCCCCAGCCACTCTGGGCAGCTTCCAACAGAATATTAAAATACAATAGTCTATTAAACATTAAAAGCTTCCCTAAACAGGGCTGCTTTCAGATGTCTTCTAAAAGTCTGGTAGTTGTTTTTCTCTTTGACATCTGGTGGGAGGGCATTCCACAGGGTGGGTGCCACTACCGAGAAGGCCCTCTGCCTGGTTCCCTGTAACTTGGCTTCTCGCAGTAAGGGAACCGCCAGAAGGCCCTCAGCACTGGACCTCAGTGTCTGGGCAGAACGATGGCGGTGGAGACGCTCCTTCAGGTACAGTTGTACCTCTTGTTATGAATGCTTCAGGATGCGTACAACACGGGTTACGAACACGTTACTTCCAGGTTCGACGGTTCGTGCATGCGCAGACGCATCAAATGATGTCACACGCATGCGCAGAAGGCCAAATCTCGTCACGCACATGCGCAGGCGTGGCACTTCAAGTAGCGTACCTTTCAGGTTATGAATGGGGCTCCAGAACGGATCCCGTTCGTAACAAGAGGTACTACTGTATGTCATGGGTAGGCAAACTTAGGGCTGAGGGCCGGATCTGGCCCAATCGCCTTCTAAATGCGGCCCGCGGACAGTCTGGGAATCAGTGTGTTTTTACAAGAGTAGAATGTGTCCTTTTATTTAAAATGCATCTCTGGGTTATTTGTGGGGCATAGGAATTCGTTCATTCCCCCCTCCCAAAAAAATATAGTCCGGCCCCCCACAAGGTCTGATGGACAGTGGACTGACCCCCTGCTGAAAAAGTTGGCTGACCCCTGGGCTATAGCCTTTTAAATGTGTTTGTGGGAGGGGCGTTATTGGTTTGTTTCTGTTTTATTATGTATTTCGTGTTTTCATTTTGTATTTCTATGTTGTGAACTGCCCTGTGATCTTCAGATGAAGGGCAGTATACTAATTTAAACAAACAAACAAACAAACATATAAATAAATGTTTTTGCTATGTTGCTACTTACTGGAGCAATTCCGCGTAGATGAACACGCAGATCAAGTACATTAAGATGCAGGTAAAAGTGGGGCATCACCTCTGAAAACACATCACCTGTCTAGTTCCTTAAACCCTTTTGGTAGAAAATCTCACCTCTAAAAGACTGGCTCTAAGCAAGCTTGGCTTAACATTTAGGAATTATTATTGGGCGACTGTACACTACTGGCCTTTCTGCAGCTATGTTGTTCCCTGTGGGTTCCATTCAAATAGATGCATGTCAGGAATTTCCTTTTGTTTCTTATTGAATCAGCCCCATCACTTAGCCAGTGCCATCTGGCATCCAGATATTACAGTTTGCCCCCCCTCCCCCTTTCTTATTGAATCAGCCCCATCACTTAGCCAGTGCCATCTGGCATCCAGATATTACAGTTTGCCCCCCCTCCCCGCTTTTTTTTTTTTTTTTTTTTACTGCTCACACCAGGTTATTTATGGCAAAATGTTAAAAGCTGGATATCGTGTTAACATACAAAAGTGTTTTTCAAGAGTTGCAAATCTTAAAAAAAAAACTCCCCCCCCCACTCTGCAAACTCTCCAACGAAACAAGTCAGATGAAAACTAATAGGCCCCTGACTTTTTCAGCCAGTATGACTGTGTCTCAATCTGATTTCAGGTTGTGTAGTGGGCTATTAAATCAGGCCTCTGTGAAGAAGGGAAGGATGAGGCTAGACAAGGTCTGAACGGTCTCTTCCGCATGCTATACTTCCAAAAACATCAATGTGATAAAGTGGCAAGAAACAGGACATAAGGAGTTTATGACTGGGTTTTACTCACTGGTGGATTTATTGTTTTTAGCTACTTTTATAATTACATCTACATTTCAGGGAGCAAAGTTCATACCTAAAGGGCCGTATATATTGCCATCAATGGGGTCTCTCTTTCCCGTGTGTTTATTATATGGATATGGTCACTGGAGGATTAAAAGGACCCGGCTGAGGTTTAAGTGAACACACTTTCCAATCTAGAATCATAAGGCATTGCCTCAGGCAATTCGCAACACTGCAAAATATATTATTACTCCCATTTTACAGCTGAAGAAACAGCTCTGTTGTCAACAGCTCTGTTGAATGGAATGGTGCTTTTAAAGCTCTTCTTCAATTACTGGATTCCTTTCAAAAAACGACACAGAGGTCAGATATTAATGCATAGGAATGAAGTTCAGCTTGTGAAAAAGAGCTACTCTAATTAAAAATGCAAACAAGGTGTCACAGCACTGAGCTTAGATAGTGCTTTTAGCAACTGCAGTTGCATGCAACATTTTGCCTGCATCCGTAGATGGAACTATGCATGAGTCCATTAGGCCCAGTTGAGATTATAAACTGATGAGTGGGAGCTGCAACACCATGTTGCAGTGTATTTCCATTTCCGGGATGGTTCAACTTCAGAGCTCCATTCAGCTCGGAACAGTGCACTGTCCAGACCGCTCAGGAGATGGGATTGAAGGAGAGGTGAGGGAAAGCTAGGACACCTCATTTCCTTGCCCTCCCCCTGATACAATGCTAGAGCTCTTAGACATAGACTCATAGAACTGCAGAATTGGATGGGACCCCAAGGGTCATCTATTTCAACCCCCTGCAGTGTGGGAATCTCAGCTAACAGATGGCCGTCCAACCTTTGCTTAAAAACCTCCAAGGAAAGGAGTCCACCTTCCAAGGGAGACTGTTCCACTGTCGAACCGCTCTTTCTGTCAGAAAGTTCTTTCCTGATGTTTAGCCGGAATCTCCTTCCTTGTGACATGAAGTCATTGGTTCAAGTCCTGCCCTCCAGAGCATGAGAAAACAAGCTTCCTCCATCTTCCATTTGACAGCCCTTTAGATGTTTGCAGATGGCTGTCATCTCTTCTCTCAGTCTCCTCTTTTCCAGGCTAAAGGTACTCAGCTCCTTCAACCGTTCCTCATCATGCTTGGTTTCCAGACCCTTGATCATCTTGGTCGCCCTCCCCTGCATACATTCCAGCTTGTCAACATCCTTGAATTGTGGTGCCCAATCTATTCAATATACTGGCATTAACAGAGCGATCATATACGTTTACTCAGAAGCAAGTGTCACTGTTTTCACTAGTAACTGCACATATGATTGCAGCCAAAGGGTCTAAGAATTGTTGTTAGGAGGCATGCTTTAATCTTCACTTAAAGTAGGGCTAAGTTAGAGGATTAAGATCCTTGCAGTACAGAACCCTATAGAGAAATTTTAATACGAGTCATCTGTCTCATTTCTAATAGTAATTGGCAATAGAGTCAACCCTCAATTTAGCTGTTCTCCATAGAGATCATATTTCTGATCATTCTCGTAAGATTGTGTTGCCTTTGGAAGGTTGGCAGACAGCAGGTTTGTGTTTCGGCTTGTCAAAAAGGGCTGTTTTCACAATTGCAGGGTGGGCCAGAGGTGCAGTGAATTTAGCCCTCTGAAATTTGTTTTATGATAGAGGAGGATATCCTATGTAGTTCAGGCAGATGGAAAGCGACTAGTTTATCTCAGCTAGGTGAATAAAGTGTGCTGAGTGGCAGTTTCTTATTCCCCTCTTTCTTGTATTTGTGGGACTGGAGAGAGGAAGAAGTGTTGCCAGCCAGCCTTCCAGAGCAAGGTTTCTTTTGATGGCTGGCGACTGGCATTTCCCACTCTCAGAAAGATCCCCCTGCTAACCAAACAAGACCCTCTACATTACTCCTACAGAGTGGCATAGCGTGGGTTGCCAGTGCCCAGAGCTGTGTGGAGGGGATCTGTGGAATGGAGGGAAACGGGCGGAATATGCATGCACGTTCAGCTGCGTAACGGTGTCCTCATCACTCAGGAGAGTGTGGCTGCACAGATAGGAAAAGAGGAGTTGTTCTGTTGCCTGGAGAAGTCACTTCCTGGTTCGCATGGAGAAGCTATGTTCAAGGAAGTTTCTGATACAGTGGTACCTCTACTTACGTGCACCTCTGGTTACGTATCCTTCGGGACACACACACGGCAAACCCAGAAGTATTTTTCCGGGTTTCGGCGCATGCACAGAAGCATTCTACTGTGCCACGCGCATGCGCATAACCATTCTACCATGTGCATAACAGGCACCTCTGGTTGCAGAAACCTTGGGATCTGACCAGAGGTACCATTGTATTTTATTGTGCTTTTAATACTTTGATGGGAGCTGCCCAGAGTGGCATATAAACAACAACAACAACAACAACAATTATTATTATTATTATTTCAATGGAGCCCAGCAATGAAACTGCACAGCTGTATTGAGGCAGCACCAGGTGTTGAAATTTTGTGCCCCTAACAATTTTGCACCTGGGGCAAGTGCCCCAATGCGCCTTAAAACCACACAAGGACAGCAGAAGGGAATAGAAAACCGCTGCTGCTACATGCCACACTATATAACCTACCTAGGATAAATACACAACTGGAACCGCTTTGAATATTTTTGGCCCCACCCTCAAAACTGAAGAAATGCTCTCCTCAGCTCACCCCCTTCATTTCGCAACAGACCAAAGAAAGAATGAAAGATAATAAACATCTCTTTTTCTATCAAAGAAACATTAATCCACCCAAACATTGTGATGTTATTTTACAGAGTTGTTTCTCCATTTTACAGCTGGGGAAACAACTCTGTAAAGCAAACAGATCTGCTGAATAAAAAGGTGCTGATAAGTACAAATAAAATCTCTGCTTAGGTCCTTGGATTCCCTTCTCTCTTTTTTTCTCCCAGTCGAAAGGCCGTATATAATTCCTGCAATCATGGTCTTTTCCATTTGTCCAAAATACTTTATAGTTATATTCCATATTTTCTAATCTACCTTATCCCAGAATCCTTACCAAAATCCATTTGTACCACTATTCAGAAATCTGTTGTGCCGTCATTTTTAAAAGAATGCAATAACTATTCAACACCAAGCATTTGGGGAGGTTCCCCCCCTCCCAAAGCAACACCAACATTAATTCTCAACATTCCTATCCAGACTTTTGTCAATAAGTCCATGCAGTGGCGTTGCTAGCCTCTGCGCTGCTGGGGGCGGCGGCAGTGCAGAGGAACCCCCCTGGGGGAGGGGCACGACGCGTGCGTCGTGACGTCATCATGACGTCACGACGCACGTGGGTGCAGAAAGGGGGAATTTCCCCCTTTCCGAGGCTTTTTTCGGCGGTGGGTGGTGGCCAGCGAGGAGGGGGTGACAAGCGTGACACCCCCCTCGCTAGTCGACCCCCCCGGCCGAAAAAAAGCGGCGGAAAGGGGAAAAAAGAAGCAGAGCCGGCGCTTGAATGCGCCGGCTCTGCTTCCTTTCCCCCCCCCCGCGGGTTTTTTCGGTGGGGGGGGTTCGACTAGCGAGGAGGGGGTGACAAGCGTGACACCCTCCCTCGCTGGTCGACCCCCCCCGCCGAAAAAAAGCGGCGGAAAGGGGAAAAAAGAAGCAGAGCCGGCGCTTGATTGGTGGCCAGCGAGGAGGGGGTGACAAGCGTGACACCCCCCTCGCTAGTCGACCCCCCCGGCCGAAAAAAAGCGGCGGAAAGGGGAAAAAAGAAGCAGAGCCGGCGCTTGAATGCGCCGGCTCTGCTTCCTTTCCCCGCCCCCCGGGTTTTTTCGGTGGGGGGGGTCGACTAGCGAGGAGGGGGTGACAAGCGTGACACCCTTCCTCGCTGGTTGACCCCCCCGCCGAAAAAAAGCGGCAGAAAGCACCCCTTCCATGTGCTGCTGGGTGACGGAGGGAGCGGCGGCGCGTGGGAGTGGCGGGAGGGGCCGCCGCTTGTCACCCCCACCCGCCGCTTGTCACCCTGTCACTGGGGGCGTACCGCCCCCACCACCCCTCCCCAGCGACGCCCCTGAGTCCATGATCAAGACTTCTTCTGGAGTTGTGGCCTTCTTCCAGCTTACGGTATTTGTTCAGTGGTCTGCAGCAGAAATATGGGCTATGATTCAAATCACCCCTTTCCAGTGTAAGCAACGTGATCCCTGTTTGACACACATACCCTGACAATGCCCAATTCCCATTATACAACTGAAGGGTAATTATAGTTTGTTAAATACGTATTTAGAAAAGGGGTTTACTGGTAGACAGAAAACTGCAGAAATCCAAAAACCGGGCTTCCAAATTGAAATAAATAAAAACAGATTCAAACGTGTATCTGGCACTTGGCTATAAATGAATACAAGGCACACATGTAATATATAATAGCTCTGAAGTATAACTTCATCATAACATGTAACAGCTGACAAATATATATTTACATACGATACATATAAATATAAACCCAACTATGATCTTGAGTATAATATTGTATATTTCCTCACTGTTCCCCACGGCTTCAATTAAAATTCACGCCATTTCAGGTCAGCCATGCCAGCATGGCAGCTTTACTATCTCAAAGACAAATTTTTATGAGATGAAAATACGGCTCTAACATCAATCAAAACCAAAAATTGTCTCCAGGAAGGCTAGATATGTTTCAGCTAAATGTGTTTTGGAATGTTAATGGTTGGGAGTCTAAAGGACAGCTGAAGCAGCTTGCACAAATCCTGCTGCCTTTCTGACACCATGAGGAAGACGTTAATTTTTTCACCAATCCCGGGGCCGCCTCAAGACATTTGGCCGCCTGAGGCGAATGAGAAGATAGCACTCCACCCTAATTCAATGTTCAGAACCCAACTGGGCTGATGTTTGAATTTTACTTCAACGTTGATGATAGGAGTAGAATCCTGCGCCACATCTGGGACAGCTGTCCAGATTAGGGGCCGCGGGGGGGGGAGTGGCAACAGAGGGAGTTGCCTTACTCTGCCTAATATTAGGGCCGGCCTTGTCCCTTTCACAGTAGCAGCAGTTTTCAGAAAAGTTGACAGTGGCTGAAAAAAACGTAGCATAGAGGAAAATGCTTAGGTGGCCCTTCTCCCCTGTGGCTGCTTTTAAACAAAGAAAAAAAAATATACTGGATGATCCCACTTCACGTCTAATTTGGCATTTGTCAGCATCCCGTGAGAAAGCCACTTGCCATTTCACTATACTAGGAATGGAAGGGGACCTTATGAGAAAGTCTTTAATCCCCACACCACACTGGGTAAGTTGTAATATTTTAGCTTGGCGAATCAATAACATTCTTTAGTTTTTAATGTTTGATTACCGTACTTTTCCATGTATAAGAGGAGGGGTTTTTTTACACAAAAAGAATGTTAAAAATCGGGGTTCGTCTTATACATGGTTAGTGCAGAGGGGGGACGGGCGATTTGTTTCAGCCGTGAGCAGCAGCTTGTCACTGGTGACTAGGAGGGTGATTGGTGCCTGAGGGAAGAGCTGTTTTGGATTGGCTTCTTCTGCGACAACTGGGCGGGCGATTGCTGGTGTTTGGGAGTTGGGTGAGTGATTTTTGGCATTCCCCTTCCCGAAAAGCTCAACAACTCAGGGCCATTTCCACCCATTTTCTTATAATGTAGTCCCCCAAAATAGGGGGCGTCTTATACATGGGGGCGTGTTATACACAGAAAAATATGTCATATTTCAAGGTGGGAACCTCTAAATGTTTCAGTGAGAGACATTTTCTGAAATGGAAAATTATTTGGTAAAAGCACCCAATGAACCTTGGGAGTTCAGTGTGCGTGGAAATCTCTGATCCGGTGGCCAGAGTTCACACGATGAATTGCTGTAAACATGGCATTTCTATGATGAGTGTGATATCTAGGCTGGCTCTGAGCTAGCATAGGCTGGAAGCGGCAAGTTTTGATGTTTTTGTGCGCATTCAAACTAACACGAAGCCTGAACTGTACAGTTATGTGAGAGCTTTTGCACTGCTTCTGCAACTGAGAGTTTGAGCCAGCTCTTAATTCACCAGTTTACACGAACCAAAATAAATAAACTCAATCAGCATGCACAAAACCACTTCAGCTACGAGTGAAAATCAGCACAACTTGATTAAAAAACCTCAGCTGCTACGAGCTTAGAGGGTCATAAAAATAAGCCCTCTGTGAATCAACTTACTCGGTCGTTAGAGCTGCATCATGTTAATTGTGGTTTAACTCCTCGCAAGAAGACACAAATCAGCCAGGAAGACTTTCAAGTTATGGGCAGGATTATGGGGTATGGAAAATATCCTAACTTCAATGGGCTTTAACTCCATTCCGGAATGGAACAAAATGCACCACACATAGTTTTAAAGCAAAATACAGTTTCAAAGCACTGATCAACTCCTGACCTCATCACAGTTTCAGAAAACCATACTCACGTTGGTTCTTCTGATACTATTGCTCCTTCTTCCAATTCCTGGGCTTGCTTGTACCATGGCAATTTAGCTTCAACAGGAAGTTTTTCTGGAGGAATAATTACAGGTAAATAGGAAATACGCTGCTGTAATATCATGCATTTTTTTTTAAATCAATCCACTGATTTTCTGTGTGCTGCATTTATTTCATACTAGCAAGACACTAGCCATTATGACCACAGTGTTTGTGGAGTGCACATTCTGTCTCTGGGGACAGGATGCAGTAAGTCTCTGCGGCTGGCCCCATTTGCAAACGATGCAAAACTGCAGCTCCTATCATTCCCAGACAGCATGGTCAATAGGGATGTGATAGGAGGTCAGCAACATCTGGAGAGTCACAGGGAAGAAGAAGAAGAAGAAGAAGAAGAAGAAGAAGAAGAAGAAGAAGAAGAAGAGTTTGGATTTGATATCCACTTTATCACTACCCGAAGGAGTCTCAAAGCGGCTAACATTCTCCTTTCCCTTCCTCCCCCACAACAAACACTCTGTGAGGTGAGTGGGGCTGAGAGACTTCAGAGAAGTGTGACTAGCCCAAGGTCACCCAGCAGCTGCATGTGGAGGAGCGGGGAAGCGAACCCGGTTCACCAGATTACGAGTCTTCTGCTCTAAACCACTACACCACACTGGCTCTCCCTGGTTTAGTGGGTCATCCAAATCCTAAACTCTGGTTAATCTGAACTATGGTTAAGATGCCGCTGTATCTAAAACGCAAGCTGAAGCTTCCAAACACCTCCTTGCAGACATATTGGAGGAGACAATGGCGCTGGAGCCTGAAGCTCAGTTTCATTACACTAAACATTGGTTTAGTATTACATCAGCAATAGGTTTCTCTCTCTCTCTCTCTCTCTCTGTGTGTGTGCTCTGCACATTTCTGCCAGAGGGATGTGTGGGCTTCATGATGCTGAAGTCATTGATCTCCCCCTGTGGGAGGCATGAGATTTTGTTTTCACTTGTAAGCAGTGGCAGGAAGTGAAAACGCAAAGGGCACACCTTTCCCCCTGCTCCTTTTAACGTGCCTTATAGCCCCAAGTTCAGGTTAACGGATCTGAAGATTCCTGCATTGCTTAGTCAAAGATGTGTGTGTAGTTATACCCACTGCATCCTTACTTTAATAACCTGGAAATATATATATACATATACACTAAACTCCACTCTGATGGATTATTATGACATTCAAGAAAATCCAGATGTGATGAGTGATAGTTGAAGAAACAGGCAAATGCAAAAATAGTTCAGTGATGCCCTTTCCAGTTCAAGCTTATCAGTTCATCAACTATGTGAATTCAAAGAATGAGCTGAATACTTTCCCTGTCATTTTTGATACAAAACAGCGCTGCTCCGTATCCCGACCTCTCCCTTCCCCTCCAAAATCAGTACCAAAAATATACATTATAAGTATCTAATAAAATGCTCACTTTAGGAGCCAAAATATACTCCCTTGGGAACATAAATCTGGATTTGGCTGGAGTACACTGGAGCAAACCAGACTTGCAATGGCCCTTCAAGGCCAGACGTGAGGACAGCTCAGGACAAATGGGTGACCTCACCCTGAAGGAACAGAAAACCATCCCCGGGAACCTACTGATCTCTGCGGAGATCACTGGATGCTACAGCGCTGCTCCCAAGCTCTCTCTGACTACAGCAGGCTGCTGGAAATATGTGATCGGCATGCAGGACCATTTCCTCTCTGAAATTCATGACCCAGCACAACCCCCCATGGGCCTTTTTTCCCTTTCAAAACCACTTGAGCAACAGTTTATGGTTCTTATACTCAAACTAGCAAGAAGGAGGAGGAGGAGGAGGAGGAGGAGGAGGAGGAGGAGGGAGGAGGAGGAGGGAGAGGAGGAAGAAGAAGAGAAGAAGAAGAAGAAGAAGAAGAAGAAGAGGAGGAGGAGGAGGAGGAGGAGGAGGAGTTTGGATTTGATATCCCGCTTTATCACTACCCGAAGGAGTCTCAAAGCGGCTAACATTCTCCTTTCCCTTCCTCCCCCACAACAAACACTCTGTGAGGTGAGTGGGGCTGAGAGACTTCAAAGAAGTGTGACTAGCCCAAGGTCACCCAGCAGCTGCATGTGGAGGAGAGGAGACGCGAACCCGGTTCCCCAGATTACGAGTCTACCGCTCTTAACCACTACACCACACTGGCTCAGAAAAACAGCAGCTATAGATAGTTGCTATTTATGAGCAACATTGCTCTGATTAGAGCCTCCAATTCTGGCAATTCGACACATGCAGTTGTTTCTGAGTAAACCCAATCTGTTTTGTGTTTAATCCTGGAATTAAGAGCCCTGGGTCCATATGGAACACGGCTTTTTCTGAACCTCCCACCAATAGCTCATTGCACTTCCCCCCAAAACCTTCTCTTGAAGGTTGAGAGAACTTCAAAAGTGGAATTTAACATATTCCAGGGAATGCAATCTGGAGTGAACTCTATTAACCCTCCGCTTTCTGATTGTGTATGGACTGGGCGGGTGAAGCTTTGGATGCTGCAAGACACAAAATTTAGATGAAATCTTTTGATGGCGGATCTACTATAGGGACATATACCCAGCCTAAGAATTCAATAAGGGCATTAACTTCTGCTTAGGGCCCCAGGGTTCTTCCAGGCATAGAACAAGAAATTAATACATACATACATACTTTTTTCCCATGCGTCTTTCCCACAGTTCAAATCATGCTCAACATGAAAATATGCGCAACTACAACATGACAAAGTAGTAATAAACTGTAAATAAAACATTTAAAAATGCACAACCAGGCTGAACGATTTTCACACAACAAGCTTTAAAATAAAGATGGGAAAAAACCACAACCCCCCTACCAACAACCTCCCCAATAGATTGTGCATTCAACATTTTTCATACAGTCTTTCACATTTATTGAACTATCCATTGCAATTCTGGCAACACACAGTGACTATAACCCGTAATCCTATTTCACATCTCCTGTGATGAATTTTCCTGTGGAATAGATTAATGGGCATGAGGACAAGAGGAAGAGGATAATAAAGTTATTGTGCCCTGATTCCTCCCCCCGACCATTACTTGCCAGATTTCTACTCAGATATATTTAGTGGTACCACTTGATGTTATATATGTGGAAATGCAGCTCTTAGCTTAATCTGTATTTCACCATGTTCATTAACTCTAATATGTAAAGAGATATTTCTGTTTATACACCATATACTTATTTTTATGGTAATGGAAAGTCGGGACTTACTGCTTTTCTTTCGCCCTTTTAAAAAACTGTACAACCTTGTAAAACAAAAACAAAAAAACCTCGCAGATGGTGCTTTCCTGTACAGATGCCTGCGTGGTGCCTGTAAAATGGCGTGTATATGCCTTGGTGGGTCAGAGGAAAATAGACATTTTAAGTTGCATTCTGCTTACAAATCCTCAAGGCCAGCCTAAGGCATTCTGCTGCCTGAGGCGGGGCAGAAAAGACTGCTTCCCTGCCCAAGTGAAATGGCACAGTCTCCAAGGCTGGCCAAACTAGATGACCCTTGGTGTCCTTTCCAACGCTATGATTCTATGATTCTACTTTAGCGTCTGAGGCAGCCAATCCCAGAAGCAGGGTGTAAAAACACAATAACAATGTTATAATAAATAAAATAAAATAAAATAAAATAAAATAAAATAAAATAAAATAAAATAAAATAAAGCAAACTTGCTGACTTTGCAAGCTGTTGAGCTGATCTTAACTTTGGTCTGACACAATACAATTACCATGGCGTTTTGCAACTTGTTTGGTGATGACACAATACGGTATCCTTTCAGACCCTGATGTTGCTCTAGGAGAGAGCCAGTGTGGTGTAGTGGTTAAGAGCGGTGGACTCGTAATCTGGTGAACCGGGTTCGTGTCTCCGCTCCTCCACATGCAGCTGCTGGGTGACCTTGGGCTAGTCACACTTCTCTGAAGTCTCTCAGCCCCACTCACCTCACAGAGTGTTTGTTGTGGGGGAGGAAGGGAAAGGAGAATGTGAGCCGCTTTGAGACTCCTTCGGGTAGTGATAAAGCGGGACATCAAAGCCAAAACTCTTCTTCTCTTCTCTTCTTCTAGGAAGCTTAGTGCAGTCAGAACAGAGTATACACACTTTCACAGTTAACGCTAAATACTACTTCTGGTAAATAAGCCCCTACAGCCGCTAGAGGGCTGTGAAAATTTGTGTCCTGGGCTTTTTAGACTTGTCTACCCATGTACTGGGACACGGGTGGCGCTGTGGTCTAAACCATTGAGCCTCTTGGGCTTGCCGATCAGAAGGTCGGCAGTTCAAATCCCCGCAACGGGGTGAGCTCCTATTGTTCTGTCCCAGCTCCTGCCAACCTAGCAGTTCGAAAGCACTGCAAAAATGCAAGTAGATAAATAGGTACCACTCTGGCAGGAAGGTAAATGGCGTTTCCATGTGCTGCTCTGGTTCGCCAGAAGCGGCTTAGTCATGCTGGCCACATGACCCAGAAAACTGTCTGTGAACAAATGTTGGCTCCCTTGGCCTGAAAGCGACCCAACCCCATAATCGCCTTTGACTGGACTTAACTGTCCAGGGGTTCTTTACCCTTACCTTACCTTTTACCCATGTACTATCTGAAATCCAAGGGGTGCATTGGATGCCAGATGTGAATCCCCCCCCCAGCTGTCCTACTCCACTATATGGGCTAAAATTAAGCCTAAGGCATCACCTCTCAGACATCCAACTTACTGGTAGAAATGTCCTGCCACTGAGATGGCGGGGAGTACATTTATTTAGAGGGAGAGGGAGAGGGAGAGAGAAAGCAGGCAAGGGTTTTTTCTGCCCTGTGCTTTACCTTTGGGCTTGTAGCAAGGAGTGGGAACAATGCATTCTTCCTTGATGTGAGGCTTTGTTTTAGCAGTGCAGCCACCAGTATGCATCCCTCTGTGATCAATGCACAGAACCACTCGGTATCTTAGGCCTTGGCCACATGTCACTGTGCACTGAAAGGAAAAAAAAGCAGTTTTTTTTTTTTAAAAAGTAGATTCCTGAATAGCCAAACTCTGCCTTCCTTTTCTAATCCTGCTTGCCCATATGGACAATTAGCAATCAGAACCAGAACAACACCATCCACCCATCCTGGCTTTCTGATCATGGTTTGTTAGGAAGAAGCAAACCACAACTCTGGTTTATACATAGCAACAAAACAAGTATATACGGCTTATTTCTTCCACTCATACCTGGGCAAGAGCAACAGGGCAGAATAAGCTAGCATGCTGCTTAATCCCAATTAGCCGTTAACAGTGGCGTTGCATGGGGTGGCCACAGAGGTGATTGCCCTGGGCGCAAAATTGTTAGGGGTGCAAAAATCCAGCCCCGGGTGCTGTCTCAATACAGCTGTGTGCTTCCATTGCTGGGCTCCATTGAAAACAGCTTCTCCATGCAAACCAGCAAGTGACCTCTCCAGACAATGGAATGGCTTCTTTCCTTATCTCTACGGCTATGATCTGCTGGGTGATGTGGACACCGTTAGGCAGTTGAATGTGCATTCATACTCGGTCCATTTCTCTCCCTCCCACTCCATCCCTTGTGGCCTCGGACACTGGCAACTCATGCTACGCCACTGGCCACAAGCAATGGTTTATTGTTCCCAACGTGTGCTTTGGTTGTGACTGGCATTCTGAGTTAAGAGGAAGGAACAAGCAAGTATGATGGTTTGGATTATTCATAATTATTTGGTAGATAGGTAGTCTCCCTTTCTTTCTTTCTTTCTTTCTTTCTTTCTTTCTTTCTTTCTTTCTCACTCACTCACTCACCCACTATCTCAGTACCTGCTATCTGACTTACAGCCACAAGTTGCTGTGCTTACTAACATGTCATCACTTTCATTTGTAGTCACTTTGGCTTAGTACAGAGGCAAGTACTTAATGTTAAGTGGTAATCAGTGCGATGCTGCAGTATAATATACACGTATGTAAAGAAGGCAGTTACCGGAGACCACTCCTGAGCCAACCACTTGGGGCAATCGAAGATGTTGCAAGGCTGGACAATGGGCATCTTGGGAGTGTACATGCACTTCCATTCCTCCACAGAGCTGACGAGACCCTGGATGTCCTCTTCCACACAAGAGATGGTGCGGCTCTGAATGCCTCCTCCGCAAGAAGAAGAGCAGGCAGTCCATGGGGTGCTTTCCCACCTGCAAAACAAGATGCCAGTCAGGGACAAGGCAGAGCACCTGAGCTTTCTCACTTCATGCATCTTACGATATATTGGTATTTCTCTAGCAGCAGCAGCAGCAGGAGCAAAGCACAACCATGTCAGTTGCTGGAACAATTACATCAGCCAGTATTTCACCCCTGACTGCCCAACAAGGACAAAATTATTTAGCTGGTTGAAAGAATTCGCAGAATGACATGAACGGAATAAATCCGTGGATTCAGTACGCCTTGGCAGGGATCGCCCACCTTTATGGGTCTGTGGACACGTTTGAAAGTGGGAGAAGCTGCTGCAAGCAACCAAGCACACACTGCAACGTTGCGTACTGATCAGCGCCTAGGAAACTTCCCTAAATCGCCGTTTCTCAGGGGCAGCACATTTCCGCCATATTCAAAGGGCGAGATATTACTGCTGGGAGAACGCAGCTCCTGCAGTCTGGAATGTGGCAGCGGTGTGCGTGTCACAGGCACCTGCCTACCAGATTCTGCCTGAGACACCACGAGCAGCTACGCCACATTGTATGTGCCATGCTCAGAGTGCTCAGCGATGGAGCTGAAAGGGATCGGTCTCAAGGCAAAGTACCTTTGTCAGTTTCTTTCCTGGCAGAGGGGCTTCCAGTTAAGTCTTTGAGTCAATGGTCAGCAATTGGAGGGATGGCCTGAGTGCTAGTGTGCTAAGCCTTCAGTCTTTAACCCTTTCCGTGCAGCCAGCGGGCAAGTACAGTTATTGCGGATGCAGCTATGACTCCCACCACATCCAGCTATCCCCTTTTGTGTTGGCAAGCAGGTGGGAAGAAGGAACAGACAGCATTTCCTCAATGCAGGGTCTGGATTTGGCCCAGCAGACTACACAGTTGCTAATTCCTACATTAGCTGGACCCAGTCGTGCTATTCAAGCAACTTCCCAGGTCACATGCACACTCAATGCATGGAGCGTGCTTACAGCCCAAACCACTAGCACTGACATCTGTGCAGTGAGCAGGATATCTGCAGCAGAGTCCCCACGCCGGTGTGGATTTTGATGACACAGGGTTCCCTATCACAAAGTTGTAAATGCAGAGGCTTCCCTCTTCAGACAGTTCATTGAATGTGCAACATTGGTGGCAATGTCCTGTGGCGCAGTCCCACCTCCCTGTCCACACACCGAGTGGACGAATGTGACGACTATCTGAACAGGGCTATTGTCAATGTGAAACCAACAAAGGACTTAGGCTACAATCCTAACACCACTTACCTGCAAGGGAGCCTCACCGAATTCAATAGGACCTACTTCTATGTAGGGATGCACGTTCAGTTCAGTTTCTCTCAAGCTCCTAATTTTTCCAATCTTAAATCCAGTCCTCTGAATTTCCACATCAGTTTGTGATCTCTTGTTTAAAGTCCTCACGAAAGGTCACCAGCATTTTAGCACAAATTAATTTTAATAAACACCTTTCCGTATGCTATTTTGCCCAATATACAATTTTTGCTAATGCAATTCCCCCATACGTAATGCAATTGCTGTATGCTATTCTTAACACACATATACGCATTTTAATGCATAGTTTAGTATATAGATGTTTGTACACATTACTTGGCTGGAGAACCGCATTGCAAAATTTGCAGAAGTGCAAATTTCAAAGTGTGGTAAGAATTCATCTCTTCCTGGCCTGGAGCATCCTTCCTCTTACATGTGACTAGTAGGTGGGCGTGACTTTTCTGGACCAGGTAAAGGCCAAGGCATGCTGCCACTCTCCTCCTTTTCCATCTTTCTTTTGTCCTGTGAACTGCTAGACTGCTAGCCTGCAGTCACTAGGTAAATCTCCCTTATGGGGGAAACCTTTTTTTTATATGTTTGTAACTTTAATTATGGTGCTGGAGGAGACTCTTGAGAGTCCCATGGACTGCAAGAAGATCAAACCTATCCATTCTGAAGGAAATCAGCCCTGAGTGCTCACTGGAAGGACAGATCCTGAAGCTGAGGCTCCAATACTTTGGCCACCTCATGAGAAGAGAAGACTCCCTGGAAAAGACCCTGATGTTGGGAAAGATGGAGGGCACAAGGAGAAGGGGACGACAGAGGATGAGATGGTTGGACAGTGTTCTCGAAGCGACTGGCATGAGTTTGGCCAAACTGTGGGAGGCAGTGGAGGATAGGGGTGCCTGGCATGCTATGCCTGATCATGAGTAAACTTTCTTTTTATTGCTTATGAATAAGACTGTGGTGTCTTTATTCTTTTAGGAGGGATTCAAGGGGTCTTACCAGGAAAATATTAGAACACATTTCAATCTGGACAAGCCAGATTGAATTGCGTATTGCCTTAAGAAACTCACACGAGTTTGCAACTAGTTTTCTGCTGTGCAAAGGGGAATGTAATCTCTGCTAAGTAAAGGAACTTGTGTTAGCAAGTTAGGAAGGATATTAATAAACAATGCATCCTCTCCTGCCACCCTGAACATTCCCAGAGGGCCGAGGCACTGTTGTTGGTTGTTTTTTTTTTTAGGGGACCAGGCCCCCTCAATGTTCATAGGGCACTTGGCTCCACCCCCTGACCCCTCGTGATGTCACACGCATGATGTGAGGACATCACACTGGCCCCCCTCAACCATCTTGAGAAGTTGGCGCCTCTGAGATCAGGACTATGCAGACCTTGTCTGAGGCCTGGGGCAGGTATATTGTTCGAATAAAGCTGTAAACTCAAACGAAAAGGCAGCCGGTCTCTAGTGGGGGTCTCAGCCAACTTGGCCCACCAAAGCCCAGCCATTCTAGTTTCTGAACAAAACTATAGCAGCACACTTTTTATGTTTACCATTTATTTGCATTCCAATGAGAAATGCAATTATGTGCTGCCCAATTCACCGAGCCATTCATCCTTCACAGTCACTTTAACCTTAATAGCACAATGTATGCCTTGCAGACACACAAACACCAACGCACACATATGTTTCTCCCCAATCAAGCTTGTAATTGGCTGAATGCTTCAATAATTGGGCTCAAGGTTGCCTCTGAATAAACACTTGCATAAGTCACATCAATAAGCCAAACAGAATTAAATAGATTCTGCTTCAATTTGGCAATTGTTAAAGAGTAAGGCCTTAGTCACGAAATTCTAAAATAACAAGCTTCTAGCCAATTAAGACTCATTTATGTTGATTAAAAGATGAATATGCGAGAAATAATGTAACACAGTCATGCAAATATGCCAAAAGCTGTCAAGAAATATGGATTGAGACAATGACTTTTATTGGCCCCTTTAGCAATTAAACTGTAATAACCTGGATTGCTATGTTAAAACTAGCGATGTCAGAATTTGTTTTCAGTTAATTGTCTTGTTTATAGCCGATTATATAACAAGCTGAATGGCAGTATTTTGACTTTTAATATACTACGTGAAATTAATAATTCTGGAGAACACAAACGCTGTCTGTTGCTATAAACCTTTACCTTAAATGAACTGCCTTCAATCAACAGACTGTAATTGCCCATTTTGAGAAAGATCCAGTTAAAAGCTGTCTCTCAAAGTGCCAAACATGTGCCCACATGGGAAAAAGAACGGGGGGACGGGACATTTTAATCTCAGTCTCAATTGGATATTTCAGTGACAAGATTCTTTGGTTTGTGTGATAGGTGATTATCATTCTTTGTGAGAGCTCCAGGACACGAGAAATCCGGATTTCAGTATCTCATGTGTACAGAAAAGCAGGAAGCAAGGAAAACAAAACACAAGACCACAGGCCCAGAGCATGTTTACAGATCACTACCACACTCGGTTAAGAGTATCAATCAACCACAAGCACATATCTGCATGTTTGTTAAATAAAGAATCTGGTTTACATACCGAGGAAGAGGATGGTAGAGGTCATAGGGCATGATCTGCTTGTATCCATCACTGTTAGGAACAATAATGCCAACCCTCTGAGTAGAAGGTACACACAATAAAATAAACACTAAATGATTGCATCATACAGAGACACAGCATTAAATAGATTATTACATCATTCTACTCATGCGGATAAAAATCTAGCTTCAAAGACTAAGGAGACAAGCAAAAATGGACATTGGCACTCATCATTTCACTTTGCAAAATATTTCATGAAACGATTTATTAACCTATTAGTTAATATGGCTCCCACAATGCAAACTGATTGGTTTATTAAATGCAGAGCAGTTATGTTCTTAAACTGAACTCAACAGAGTTAATGAATAAGTGTGAGAGAGAATGATGTGTTTTGCTTGGTATTTGAGGGGAAGGGGCACAGAATTTGTGACCCTCCAAAATGTGTTGGGAGTTCAGTTCCCCTCCTCACTGACTGTGGGCCATGTTGGCTGGGGCTGATGGGAGTTGGAATTCAACAACATCCAGACAGCCAGAGATTCCCCATTCCTGGAGTTTCTCCACTCTTACAAATCACAAACCTAAAAAGTAGGGATTTTGTGCTGCAAAAAAAAACATATTCACCATTACTTGATGGCAAATAAAATTACTCTCAGTCGATCAGTAGGATTTGATTATAGCATCTCAACAAGATGGGATTAATGTTGCCATCTTTGTACTAACCACAATGTTGAAGGATGCTTCCACACATCAAAGTTAACAGGAAAACAGGAAGCACAAACAGGAAATACCTCACTGGAGTTTCTTTTTGTTGGGGATTCAGGCTACTCATGCTTGTCTTGCATGATAGCGATCCCGCTAGCACCCATCACAACTTGGATCACTCCTTGTTCAATGTGTGTTTTCCAGATCACCAGTGCTACAATTTACAGTCTTAATCCCCCACATTTACGGGGATGCCCCTTTATGACATCATAGCTCATTAGCTTACGAACTAAGCAATGATAAACCAAAGACTGGACCAAGTGAAGCGAATATGCAAAAAGGCTACATAGCCTGAGAGGCAAAAGTACGTATTCTAATGGATCACCTTCCCAACAAATTATGAAGCAAGCAAACAATACGAATCAATAATAGGAAAGCATCAGTTTTCTTTAAGTACTTGTTTGGATCTTCGGTGCTTCTAGTTTGCATCTGTGTGTACTGCTGCATGAGAGGAGGCTGAACGTAAAAAATGGGTTTGTTAGACGCTAAGGTGGCAGCATATTGGCATTCTAAATTCTAGATGGCTAGTGAGGAACCACATTGCTGCTGTCGCCATGTTGTCAGCCAAGAACCCAGAGCCCAATACCAAAACACAGGGTTAACTGTTTTGGCGAGTGCAAGAGCCCAGAGTCTAATTCAGTAAAGGCCAACAAACCCGAGTTTGCAGAACTACCTGAGCATTGTGCGGGGAGCGTGAGATGCTACAAATTTCCTTCAGGGCAACATCCGGGCCACTGGGCACGTGATGAAAGGTTAAAGAGCCTCAGAAAAACATTTA
>OFHU01004475.1:0-15000 GCA_900245905.1 Lacerta viridis | reverse complement strand
TACAGTTTATTATAAATCTGGTTGGTGTCATGTTCTTTGCTGGAGGCCAATTCTGCCTTAATTGTTAACTTCTACATTGCCCAACTTCTTTCCATATTGCTTATCCTTTTCAGGCAAATGTTTAACATTAAGGTAAATGTAAAGGTACCCCTGATTGTTAGGTCCAGTTGCAGACGACTCTGCGGTTGTGCGCTCATCTTGCGTTACTGGCCGAGGGAGTCGGCGTACAGCTTCTGGGTCATGTGGCCAGCATGACTAAGCCACTTCTGGCGAACCAGAGCAGCGCACGGAAACGCCGTTTACCTTCCCACCGGAGTGGTACCTATTTATCTACTTGCACTTTGACGTGCTTTTGAACTGCTAGGTTGGCAGGAGCAGGGACCAAGCAACGGGAGCTCACCCCATTGTGGGGATTCAAACTGCCGACCTTCCGATCAGCAAGCCCTAGGCTCAGTGGTTTAGACCACAGCGCCACCCGCGTTTAATATTTACTGAATGTTAAATGCCCTGCTCACTGTATTCTCAGAGCTCTTATTTTATTTGTTTTTTTGGGGTGGCCTTGGCTCCTCAGCCCTTCCTAGATGGCACCCCTGGCTGAGTTAAAGAAAGTTATCAGAAGTGGACTTTTGTGTTAAAAAACTGTGAGCTCAGGTCAGGTACTGGAGACAAATTCCTAAGCTCAGAGTAACCGCATGTCTTTCGTATCTGATTCTGGCAGCTAGACATTGAGGTTCTAGTAACAACAACAACAACAACAACAACACAATCAAACCCAAAGTAGATCCATCAAGCCTGAAGTCTGTTTCTCCCCTGCTCTAAAAAGACCCAATTCTCAATATTTTTCTGTGTTGGCAATTATTTTTTTTAAAAAACCAAAAACACACCATAAGGAGTGGGAACATTTAATCAAAGGTCAAAGGTGACAAGCAATAAAGCCCTGGTCAATACTTAATTTTCATGAAGTGCCCTTTTCAGATTGGAAAATATAACATTCAACAATACAAGGTGGCTGGAATTTCATCTACAGTGGTGCCTCGCAAGACGAAATTAATTCGTTCTGCGAGTGCTGTCGTCTAGCGAAAATTCCGTCTTGCGAAGCACCAACGGGGGAAGCGCGGTTTGACGGGGGGGAACGCGAAAAATTTTCGTCTTGCGAGTCGCGCCCACAGGAAAATTCGTCTTGCGAGTCAACCTTTCGTTAGCGAATGCCTTTCGTCTAGCGAGTTTTTCGTCTAGCGAGGCATTCGTCTAGCGGGGTACCACTGTATGTTATTGTTCTACTGCTATCAGTATTTTTCTCCTTTCAACTGTCAGAAACACTTGTTGTCACTGTAATTGTTTTAATGACAAGGTGTGTCTCTTGAATATTAGTAGACAAATGAACACATCTGTGCCTCCTTTGAAAACAATATATGGTGGGGGGGGGAACCAGTCTGACTGACAGTAAATTCTAATGCATGTTTACACAACAGCAAGTCCCATTGTGCTCAAGAAGATTTATTCCCACGTAAATGTGCACAGGATTACAGCTTTAATAGCTGAATGATTCTATAATATAGGAAAAACCTTCTGAAAATCACTTTGAGTTGGATCAGGATTTGAATAGACGAAAACACAAACCAACAAATCTTCCCCTCATTGATAAAGTTGCAGATAAATGCCAGTGATATGGGATGGGGATTTCTCCAGAAATGTTTCTACAGATATCTCCCCCCCCCCCAACCTTGCTCAAAAGAAAATTATATTTTTCTGAAAATGCAGCTTCATAATGACTGGAAGAAGACCTTTCAAAACTGGGGCAGTTGCAAAGTTGTGAATTAGTTTGTTTTTTTCAGGTAACCATCCCTAAAAAGCATATATAGTAACTTTTAACTGTGGAGCTCCTTCACCATGCTAAAATGAGCATATCTTCAGTTTTCAGTGTCTTCATTCTTTCTTAAACTTTTGACAACATAAGGGCATGTACAGTACGCTGTTGATTTCTCTCTCTCTCTTATATATATATTCAATAAATATAATTTCCAAGTGTATAACTAAATTACTTTGAATATCCCACTGTTCAGTTCAATCCTGAAAAACATGCCTACTCAGAGACATAAGCTACATTAACAACTCTTTCAAGAGTTGTCCATCACATTTAGCTCAAAAATTAGATGTTTCTATCAATGTGGTTACATTAATTTGTACATGCCGGCTGGATAACAAGCTATTTGCAATCCTCTCAATATCTAAACAATAAATAAACTGGTTTGATTTTGCTCAGGGTAAACTATCTCAAAATCTTGAACGGACTTACCTGGCAGGGCAAGGGTCCAGGTTGCACTCCTGAAGTTTGGGCTTTGGCTTAATGTTCTCAGGGTAGTAGTGGCAGTATTGGTCAGAGACCACTCTATTGCTTCTCAGGTCATAGCACTCGGCCGAAGTCAGCTGGTAACCTTAAAAAAAATCTAGACTCAGAAAAGACAAAGACAACTACAGCACTCTGAATTAACTTTCAGTTTTAAGGTTTGTGATGCTGGGCTAAAATACTAACCAGAATGTACTTGCTAGCCTGAAAAGACCTTGTAAGTGCATCTTAAGAATGTGAATATAGGTTTGTTCCAAACATTTGTTTCTCTTTTGGTCACATGCATCACTAGAGCTAAGAGGCTACGTACAAATTAACCAACCTACGTGGCTGAGTCGTGATGGCGTTTTTTTAAAGGTATGAAATGCAGCTTTGGGAAATTATTTAGAGAGGAGAAGCAGCCGTGGAGAAGATGCTCAAGTCCTTTCTCACCTGCATCCAATCGTAACAGCCACCGTAAGCGGCTTCCCTTCAGGTGGTTTCCAAAAATGTGACTGGAAGTCACTGTTAATTTCTCAGCTGTCTGTGAAAATTTCATGTAAACACCTTCCCCCAATAATTATTTGCGCACACACAATTAAAGAGGACAGGTGGTCCGCTGCCCTAAAATAACCTTAACTATTACATTGTCACATATCTTGAGGCCTGAACAATTTATCAAGACAATAGGTGTTGTGTATTAAATAAGATATTCTGGCAGCAGGGTAAAGTATTGTTATTGGTCAATTTGAAGTGTTCTATCACAATCCACAGCCTGATTGGGTCCCGCCGGAAAGTTTGAATATTATTGGTTCCCGCTAAAATGTATCTTTTCCCTCAGTCCCAATGTGTCTATAAATAGAGCTTTCCCTACCCCCTATCCCCAGTCTTGTCTTATCCCTTACAATAAAGAGCTGTTTTCACTAAGAAGTATTGCTGGACTTCTTGCTATCAGAACCCACGACACAACATACTGGCGACGAGGATGGGATTGAATTAGGCCGGCTGAGGGCTGCTGACCCTAGCGACCTGATTCTGGCGACAAGACTCCCTGTGACTGACAGGACAGATCAGTCCACTAAGATGGCTGCGTCACGGTTCATGGAACCATTTCATCCCGGAGCAACTGAGGCCTGGGATGCTTACCTCGAGCGCTTTGAATTCAGCGTGGCAGCAAAAGGGGTCACTGACGAGGAAAGGAAAAAGGCGTTGTTCCTGAGTTGCTGCGGGGCAGAGACCTTTGAGTTGGCTCGGGCAATTCTGGCCCCCACAACACTGCGGGAGGCGTCGTTCGCAAGCATTACGGAACACCTCTCAAATCACCTTAATCCGACAGCATCGAAGATGACATGGCGCATCGAATTCCATAAGAGGCAACAACGACCTGGAGAGTCGGTAGCAGTTTTCCTCATCGAATTAAGGAAGCTGGCGAGACACTGCAAATTCGCCAACTTGGAGGAGGCCCTGCTGGATCGGTTTGTGTGCGGCCTTCGCAGCAGCAAGGGCCGCAGGCGGATTGCGGCGGCAAAACAAGATATGGATCTGTCGACAGCGCTCCGTGAGGCCATTGCGACAGAAAGCGCTGAGAGAGAGGAGCAAGACCCGGACCAGCGAGCCGAAAAGAGAGCTGGAGCGTCAACCCACACCGTGGACGACCAGGATGTCAGCCCCAACCAAAGCCCTGTGCGGGGAATAGAGATGGTGCGACAGGAGAGCACAGCAAATAAAGGTCGGCAGGGGGTCTGCCCTGGCTGCGGCGGATCACATGAGAGGAGGAAGTGCCGGTTCCGAGAAGCTACGTGTCATGCTTGTGGGAAAACGGGGCACATAGCCAGGGTCTGCAAGTCGAGTGGCACGTCGGGGTCCGCGAAATCAAGAGGTCAGAGGACATCCACAGCGACGCACCAACTCGACGATTGCAACTACCTCACGCAAATCGAGGGCAGAACTGTGCCATTTCCAGCCCAAGGGAAACCAGCTGTGCGGGTCCTAATCGAAGGGAAGCCGTGTAACATGGAGGTGGACTCCGGATCCGGATTCTCCATCGTATCGGAGGACACGGCCAGATCGTTATTTCCTAGAGGTAAGCTTCCGAGATTGGAGCCCTTCCCGGCTACTCTGCAATCCTATTCCGCTGGCCGCATAGACATTTTGGGAATGTGCGCAGTGAACGTACAGTTCCGCGAGAGGGAGGCCGTATTAAAGCTTGTGATCGCAAAAGGGAAGCGCACTAGCCTGCTGGGCACGGACTGGTTCCCGGCCTTAGGGTTGGGAATCTCAGGGCTCAACACGGTCCAGATAGCTTCGGAGACATTTAACACCCTGTACACGGAATTTGGGGAGCTATTTAATGGAGAGTTAGGATGTTATAAGGGGCCTCCAATTGACTTAGAACTGGACCCGGGGGTTGCGCCAATGCGCCTCAAACCCAGGCGGGTTCCATTTGCGCTACAGCCTAAAATAGAGGCTGAATTGGAGAAGCTAATACAGCAAGGGGTGCTTTCACCAGTGGACTCTGCTAAATGGGAAACACCCATTGTCACACCCCTGAAGGCTAATGGGGAAATACGAATTTGTGCGGATTACAAATGTACGATTAATAAGGCCATCAGGGGCAACTCGTATCCAATTCCAGTAGTGTCCCAACTATTAGCGAAGCTGGCTGGGGGCAAGGTGTTTGCAAAGATTGACTTGGCACAGGCATACCAGCAGCTTCCAGTGACTCCAGCGTCCGCTGAAATCCAGACAATTGTAACGCACAAGGGCGCCTTTAAGGTGAATAGGCTGCAGTTTGGAGTCTGCGTGGCACCTGGCATATTTCAAAGTCTTATGGAGCGCCTGTTACGGGGCCTGCCAGGTGTCCTGCCGTATTTTGATGATGTGTTAATTGCGGGCAAGGATGCTCAAGAACTACTGGGACGCATCCAGACAGTCCTATGCAAATTCCGGGATGCGGGGTTGAAACTAAAGAAAGAGAAATGTAGTTTTGGGGTAGCAGCTGTGAACTTCTTAGGGTACAGAATTGATGCTGCTGGCATCCACCCCATGGAAGACAAGGTTAAGGCTATCGCCGCAGCACCGACACCTAGTAACAAGGCTGAGCTGCAGTCCTTCTTGGGCCTCGTCAATTTGGGCCTCGTCAATTTCTATCACGCCTTTGTGCCACACAAGGCATCGATAGCCGAACCACTGCATCGGCTACTCCAAAAGAAGTGTGCATGGCGTTGGGGGGCAACCGCAACAGAGAGCTTTGAAAACGCTGCGGGGCGTGCTGTCAAAGGAAAGTACACTTGCCCACTATGATGCTGCTAAACCACTGGTGCTGGCGTGTGATGCCTCACAATATGGCGTGGGGGCTGTCTTGAGTCACCGGGAGGCGGATGGGTCGGAGCGTCCAATCTCATTCTATTCCAGAACCTTGAGCCCCACAGAGCGGAACTATGCCCAGATTGATAAGGAGGCACTGGCTATAGTCACAGGAATCAAGAAGTTCCATGACTACGTGTACGGCCGCCCTTTCACAATTCAAACGGACCACAAGCCTTTGCTGGGTTTGTTCAGCCCGCATAAACAAACGCCTCAAATCTTGTCCCCACGCATGCTCCGATGGTCCATCTTTTTGAATGGATTTCAATACGAACTGTGTCATGTGAAGGGTAAGCTGTTGTGCCATGCGGACGCGCTGAGTCGTCTACCACTACCTGGAGCAGCCGACGACGACCCAGCCCCGGCCGAGCACGTCATGATGATGGAGACACTTCCCGGACCACCCGTGACGGCCGTCGACATCGCCGCAAGAACTAAAAGGGACCCCGTCCTCGCCCGTGTCCTTGTGTGGGTGGGGAGGGGATGGCCAAGTGGGACTCAGGAAGAGAAATTTAGACCTTTCATGGCAAGACAAAATGAGCTGTCCCTCCATAAGGGTTGCATATTGTGGGGCGATAGGGTGGTTATTCCAAGGTCTCTACAGAATGAGGTGTTGGACACATTACACATGGGTCATCCGGGCATGGTTCGGATGAAATCTTTAGCCAGGTGCTATGTGTGGTGGCCTGGCATGGACAAGGACATTGAACAATGGGTGCGCACCTGTCGAGCGTGCCAGGAGGTGCACCCAGAAATGCCCAGGGCACCAGTGCATTGGTGGGAGCGGGCTAAGAACCCGTGGAGCCGGCTCCATGTAGATTTTGCAGGGCCGTTTCAGGGAAAGGTGTTCTTAATTGTAGTAGACGCCTACTCGAAATGGCTGGAGGTCTCAATTGTTCCAAACATGTCCTCAGCTGCTGTAATCAGGGCCCTTCGCATTTTGTTTGCAACGCATGGGTTACCCGAGACCATAGTATCAGACAACGGGGCGGCTTTTGTGTCCCAAGAGTTCAGGGCATTCCTGGCCGATAATTTCATTAGAGGGGTCACTTCTGCTCCCTTTCATCCATCCTCGAACGGACAAGCCGAACGGATGGTCAGGGCATTCCTGGCCGATAATTTCATTAGAGGGGTCACTTCTGCTCCCTTTCATCCATCCTCGAACGGACAAGCCGAACGGATGGTGCGCACAGCCAAGGGTGCAATAGCGCGCCTCTTGGAAGGCGCATTTCACCTGGCCTAGGTTTTTTGTTGTTGTTCTAGCTGCCAGCTCAACCACTCTATTGCCCTCCCTGCCGCCTAGGTCCTACGAATACTAGAAAGACAATTTTTTAAATACAATTTATTAATTTTATGATAACAAAAAGAAAAAAAACCCCACTAAAACATCACAATCAAAATCATACATATTAATTGACCTCGCTCCCCTTCCCCCTCCTGGTTCCATTTTTTATACTTATTTGTGGCCGTCCACAGAATCTTATACTCTTATCTATCTAATTTTAAAACCTTATACATATTATTACAAGTGACCTTTAAAAGTTCAACTAATGTAGGAACCAATACACAAAGCTTGCTGATTATGCCTGAACATTTCTCCCTTTTTTAAGAAAAGGGGGGGAGGAAAGAAAAGAAATTGTCTGGTGTGTCCAGTATAGTTCATTAGTTTGTTTTGCTAATCTCCTTCATCTTTGTTGGCGGTGGCTTCTTCCTTCTACAGTGGTACCTTGGGTTACGAACAGTCCTGCTTACGGACGCTTCAGGTTACGAACAACACAAACCCAGAAGTAGGTGTTCTGGGCTGCGAACTTTGCCCTGGGATACAAACGCAATCCGCTTCCAGGGCTGCAGGAGGCCTATTAGGGAATGTGCGCCTCGGGTTAAAAAGGCTTCGGGTTAATAACGGACTTCCAGAACGAATTAAGTTCGTAACCTGAGGTACCACTGTATAGGAATGGGCTGGTTTTGGCCTGGAGAAGGACAAAACTGAATTGCCACTTCACAATGCAAAATGAAAATATATGGCTAGACTGCACACTGACCATGGATACCTTATGCACTTTCTTTGTTCGAAGGCAGATGCACTACTGTGTACACAATCAAGTGTGAATAAAAAGGCTGGCATATTGTGACCGAGGAGTCAGTCAGTGGAGTCGGGGGGGGGACTGGCTGAGGTTGAAGGAGCCCTGAGGAGATCTGGGAGCAGAAGTGGCAGCAATAACCAATGGAAGGAGCTGAAGACAGAGCAGAACAGAGAGTTTCCAGTGGCAGCAAGGGGCTGCTGAATGGAAAACAACAACAACAAGGTCATATGCCAAGGCTGAAATCACAGAAGCTATGGTCTGTTGGGAGAGAGAGAGACTCCAGCCGCAGTCCTCCAGAACAGCTGAAGCCAGTCTGACAGTGGTTGGCCATTGTCCACAAGAAGCTGTGAGTCTCTGACCAGAAGGAAGACTTCATGTGAAGCCTGTGATTTAAGTGGTGTTGATTACATAAGGCAATTGACTATTAGAATAGAGACAAAAAGGGAATGCTAGTAAATAAATACAGTGGTACCTCGGGTTACAGATGCTTCAGGTTACAGATGCTTCAGGTTACAGACTCCGCTAACCCAGAAATAGTACGTTAAGAACCAGGATGGAACAGAAATGCGTGGCCAGTGGGAGGCCCCAGCTTGACTCAGGTTAAGGCGTTTCAGGTTAAGAACGGACCTCCAGAACGAATTAAGTTCATAACCCGAGGTACCACTGTACCTCTTTAAAGTAACATTTTAGTATAATCATAGTGTGTGCGCATATGTGTTAGTCTGTGAATAAGGGAATATTTAGAATTTAATGGTGTCAGTGGAAATTCATGGGATATGATAAGCAGGTACCTTCATTGTATGAAATGTAAGTGGCAGGGATTATACAAATGGTAATAGAAAGACAGAATAGTAAAACCAAGAGGCAGCCACACAGACTTAAATCCCATTGTGTAAGGATGATGCCCATCCAAGCACATTAAATACTGTGAGATAGAGTCAGGAAACCGAGATCACCACTGATGAACCTAACCCGGAAACAACTAGTCAGCCTAGAGAGTCAGCTAGTGACACAGCTCCAGCTGAGGTACCCGAGGTTATTGGAGAGAGAAGTCTGACCACGGATAGTCCAAGGAGTGACACACCGGGGGTTAGGCGATCCGGTAGGACTCGAAGACCTCCGCAATACTTGAAAGATTACGTGTATAGTCTCAACTAGGTGCGGGGGAGTGTTGTGTATTAAATAAGATATTCTGGCAGCAGGGTAAAGTATTGTTATTGGTCAATTTGAAGTGTTCTATCACAATCCACAGCCTGATTGGGTCCCGCCGGAAAGTTTGAATATTATTGGTTCCCGCTAAAATGTATCTTTTCCCTCAGTCCCAATGTGTCTATAAATAGAGCTTTCCCTACCCCCTATCCCCAGTCTTGTCTTATCCCTTACAATAAAGAGCTGTTTTCACTAAGAAGTATTGCTGGACTTCTTGCTATCAGAACCCACGACACAACAATAGGTGGAATCCTGTTTTGCTGTTCCGCTCATGAAATGGCTGCTGATCCAGAAGAGTCAATCCCTAATGGAAGAGAAGAGATGGTTTTCTCTTATTCTCCTTTCCCTGCAGGCCCTTGACTCCCTCCCACAATGTTTTAGAGGGTCCCCCCAAACCCCCTGAAACGGATTTCCAGGGAGTTCTGCGTCCTGCAGTGGGGAAAGGGGAACTGGCAAGAATTGCTTCCCTTTCTCTTACATTGACAGACACCTTCACTGGATCAAGAGCTATTCTGAGAGTGTAACAGCAGTATTGGATTTCACCTACTGCCGAAGCCTTTCAAAAAGAAACATTCGAAAGTATCAGCTTCCCAGCTATTGTTTTATTCTGGGGATTTTATTTAATTCAAAGTCACTGCTGTATATAAAGTCTAATTCAGAGTTAACAAAGGTCGGTGGATACTGTCGATGGCAGTTTCCTTGAGAGGAACAAGAAGTTTATAGAATGCCTGTTGTTGGCCCTTGATTTTCTTAAGGGGGAAACTGATTCCCTTTGCCTCTTCTTGGTTAGCTCCATGCTGATGTCAACTGCAATATTATACGGTTCTCTTTTATAGAGGGTTAATGCCCTAGGCTGATTTCTGTATAACGGGACCTCGGATTCTTAAGCTTGGTGCTACAGAAATCAAAAATGATAAAGTATTAAAAGCAAAGTGCAAACTTCCCCTGACTGCTCGTATCTTTCGGGTTGATTTATCTTTCCCCTTAAAGTCCAGCTTTTGCATTCTGCATTACGAGTCTCCTTCTGTGCATTTCCTCCCTTTCCCCTGTAATTTCCCATATGGGAGTATCAACTGTTGTGACCTAATTTCAATTAACCAGATGCCAGTTCTCTCTAGGTGCTGCTATCCTTGACCACAAAAATTGCATAACTCCCCCGGAGGGGCTTTCATGACAAGTCACTGTGACAATTCCTTTAATGAAATTGTCTGGAAATCGTTGAAGAGGCAAGGGGAAGTTCAAATCGCAGTCAAATGGCTTCTTCCCAGTGCCACGAGGATTCAATATGCCCGTATCACATACGTAGTACCCAGTATCACACGGCAAGTTGTTAACTTTCCCCTTTCATTTGCCTTACTCCGTCCAATAAACTGGATCTCTTCCTCCAAGCAAGTTGCAGAGCCGATGATGAGTTATGGAATCAAAAGCACATGCTGGATATATTAAAAGCAAAAATAAAAAGATAGCTCCAAAAAGTATGCAAAAATTTAGATAAATAGACCCTGTTTCTGTAATATGGCTACACAGCCTGCAAACTTCACCTATAGGGTGAAATTTAGGTGCATTTTTCTGTAAAAGGAGTAGCTAGACAAATGAACGCTTTCAGTATTTGTAACAGTATTTAACTTAATTCTCTCTTCAGGGTAACTTTCAAGATTATTTGGAAAACACGTAGGGGTGAAATGGGCAGAACGTGGCTGATATGCATGCTTGTAAACCTGGAATGTCCCAGAGTCATTGTGCCATGCACATAGTTTGAAGGTAGAAAAGCTTTGTGAGATGTTTCATCAGATTCATATTGAACATTTCTGAAATTAGTGAAAGCCATGACTTCAGTCCTTCTTTGGCAACTGCAAATACTTTCAGAACATGCATATATATCTATCTCTATATTTCACTTAGGATACAGGAACTGACTTTCTAAACAGAGAAGTAATCTGGGAAGGAGAGATGGTTTACAGTATAAGAGTGAAAAGCAAGTCATTAATCAGCGGTACTGATGCATCCTTGTGGACCACACTGGAGTTATAAATAGCCATGAACCACCTTCTATAATTATCCTCCACAGAAATACACTTCCCTTGGGACAGATAACACTGCAAATGAGATGCAGTGGTTTTTTTTTTTGCAAGCACACCTGGGAAAAGACTCACACAGCAGCAACTTGGGAAAAGATTATATTTATAGAAACATAACCAAATTCGAGGATCTGCAAACCAACAAGCTGATTCATCACATTAAAAGGGAAGCTCCCTGAGTTAAACTCCCTCACGACCCATGGGCAGGTTGAGAGCCCTTGTCTGTGATGGAGTTGGAGAAAAGGATGGGAAGGAAACCTTCCTCATGGTTCTTTTCGCCAGGCAGGTGCATTATGTGACCCTTGAGAGCAGGAAAATAACCAGACTTTAAAACGGTGATGGGATAAAATCAGGCCAAATCTTTATTGACAGCAGTAGGGAGGGTTGCTATGGCATTGGGTCCCAAGATCCGTTCATCATTCCTTAAGACCCATGTTGATGGAATAGATCCACTGGGTTTGGATCACTCAGAACCTGTATGACAGGAGTCGGCCAGTGCTGAACTGAAGGGGTTAATTAGCTAACCTGTATATATTTACCTGAATGTACTGTTAGTCCAGAAGTATAAAAGAACTCTTTCTTATGGAGGCTTTTGCTGTGAACTTTGATCTGCATTGCACTCCTTACTGTGTAAGCTATGACTAAGAGTCTGGAGATAACAGTAGAAGATCAACCTTGCACAGAGAGGAACTGTCTAGGTCAGAGATAGGATGGCCTTGCTGAAGTGCGCATGAACCAACTCAGGGCTAAATGTCCTTTTGCCTTATATGTACAACAGGAAATGTACAACAGGAAATGTTCCTTAAATGGACAAGGATGTACAAGAGGCAGATTCCTGGGATGGGGAGAGCCAGATAACTGTCTATAAGAACTGTCTGAAAATTGACTAGTTTTGTACTTGCTTGGATGTCTGAACACTGCAAGTGCCT
The DNA here is from genome assembly GCA_900245905.1 of Lacerta viridis. Taxonomy (NCBI): domain Eukaryota; kingdom Metazoa; phylum Chordata; class Lepidosauria; order Squamata; family Lacertidae; genus Lacerta; species Lacerta viridis. The sequence continues at coordinate 3,008 of OFHU01004475.1, read as the reverse complement.
CTGTATGCAGAAAATAAATCATTCTCTCTCTGAAGCCAGCAGCCTCAGGTGTCTTTTGTGCTTCCATGTTTTCTCACCGGGCGCAACCGTAGGAACCCGTAGGGGCAAATAAGGCATCAGAACCTTGCCATGGTGCAAGCCAAGCAAGCAAGCAAGGTCTCACTGGGGGACCAGGGGGCAGATTCCAACCAGGCAGATACTGAACCCAAGCTTGGGTTTGCTGTGGTCAATCCTTCCCTTATGGTCCCCCCCCATACCATGTTGATTCTGACCAATGTCATTTCTGCCCTCATTCAAACAATGTTCTTCCATCTAACAAAGAAAGCCATAATTTCACCGAGGGAAAGGCAAAACAAAACAAAACAAAACAAAACAAAAACCAACCAAGTGCCAATCAGGTTGAGATTATTTGTTTGTTTGTTTGCTTATGCTTTGATAAATTGTCCATTTGGAATCTGCATTGTAGTAGAACAGGAAGGCATATTTTAATCAAGATGAATTTGTACACAAAGTAGCTCTTTGGACCCAAACCACCTGACTTTCTACAAACTGAATATCCATTATGAAATCTAACCACCAAGATGTCCAGTATTTTGTCATTACAGCTCAAATGCAGTATTTTTCCATATCTAAAACAATTGGGAACTGAAAAATCTACAAATTATGGTTCTCTCCCATTTCTCATTTTCCCCATCTTAAATTCAGTTCTCCACATTTCTGAGGCAATTGGCAAAATCTTATTAAAATGTATTGGCATTTAACGCAGATTTCTCACAACGAACACTCTTTTGTATGCAGTTTTCACCAATGTTCACTTAGCAAGCAGCCTCCCCTACAATATTGCATTTTCGTATGTTGTTTTCACTAATATATGCATTTCTATGCACACATTCCCCAATATATCTATTTAAAACTTTGGTTTGTTAGGGAATTGTATCTCAACGTTCAGGTGTGTGTGTTTTTGTAGTTTTGGCTGTGCTTTGGAAAATGCGAATTTGATAATTTCAGTTTTACATGCAATCTGAATCAAATTTCTCTTCCCTCCCTAAAAAAGGTATATATATATATATATATCTATACTATAATTTCCCCTTCCCCTTAGAATGATTTTGACCAGTAATAACTCTCATGAGCAAAAAAGGGTTTTTTTTTCTTTAAGAGTTGTTGGATGTCTAATCTTTCCAGTGTGCCATATTATTGTTGACATTTAATTTAAGGCTCAACATCTCCTGTTGCATGTGCTGCCACAGCAATAGTTGGAACAGCAGGGAATTTCATACGCTGGGAGATATTTCCTTATTTATCTCAGAAATCTGTCATGAAAGGCAACAGCCTCCTTATTAGAGCTGTGAGTGAGCCTTAGGGGAAAATACCAGCTTGGGGAGGATTCCCACCCCCAACTTTGTTTTCTTCTCTGTTTTTGTTTTGAAAAAGCTGCTCCAGTTTGCAAGCTTAATGAGGGATTAATTACAATATGTCACTTTGTATTTTGTATTTTTAGTTTCTGGTCACAGTAACACATTGAATGGCAAGCCAGCCTAGAAAATAAGCCAGCAAACTGGCATGGGGTGGAGAAGACAGAACAAATGTTTCAAGCTTTCTTGACAGACCTCTAATTTTAATGGGTAACCCCAAGTCTGCCTAGCTAAAGCACTCTTATTGTTCATTTAGAAAAGGCACTCTATGAAACTATTGATTTTGGGCAGGGGCTTGAATGGTTGGTTGGAAAAAGCTAAATTAGAAGGTGTTTCCAATGCACAAAAGACCCCTGCGGTGGTGTAGATTGCCTCCACACGATCCGTTTCCATTGAAATCAATGGCACTGCCCTAGTGTAAGTGGTCTGCGGAAAGGCTAGTGGCAATCAAAGCCAATCTACTTGAAAGGCCCTAACAACATAAAGCATTATGCTCAAAGGACAAAAAGGGAGGTGGGGAACCCAATAATTTCTGTGATTATGGTTTATTTATTTCTATAGCACTGCTTAGTGTACAAAGTTATTGTTGCTATTTACAGTCTTCGAGATGGTCTCACAATAAACAAGTGGCAGCACGAGTTTGGGCAAACTACGGGAGGCAGTGAAAGATAGGCGTGCCTGGCGTGCTCTGGTCCATGGGGTCACAAAGAGTCGGACACGACTGAACGACTGAACAACAACAACAAGCAAAGGGTATTGGCTCTGTGGGGAAGCTGGAAACTGGCGTGATTCAGGAGTCTTTTCATCCCTCCTAAATTGAAGTGTGATGTCAATAGACTCCCCTGAGTTGAATTAGGTCCTCCATATTACCCCATACCTCACGTTTCTCTGTTTCTGTTTTTCTATCCCATATAGCTCTATGTTTTGTTATATATCTTTATGTTCCTCTAGGTCCAGGGTCTTTGCGAAAGCGAGCCTGAACAAAATGCTGCTTGCAGAGCACTGAAGAGCCTTGGATTGATTGGGTTTTGTTTTTTATTATTATTTTGTTAAAGCAGGGTAATTTATTTACTTAGAAAAATGCCTTAATTGCTTTATATTCAAAAGCATCTCAGAGTGATGTGCAAAATAGAAATCAAGTAGAATACAATATATCAATAATCAAATGCAACCTCATTAAAATAACATCACACTATTCAACCAATAATACCCACAATCACACACCCATCCATCATCCTCAATGCAAAATCCAAGCCACATTTTTGTACAACAAAGACAGCTAATCATAGACTAAAACCCCTCTCCTACAACCTCACTTCCCACTTTGGCCTGCATATTGATTCCCTGCCTACCTCACATTCCAGGGAAGGGGGCAGCTCTGTGCTGATCGGATGCTGTCTCTGAACATCAGCTTTATCTCATCAATATTCCAGATTTTTGGGCTGTTATTTTAAGCCTGGGATAAGGAATCATAGGCTCATGAGCCAAATGTAGCCTATCAGCCATCATCAGACCTACTCCTACCTACAGCCTAATACAGCCCAATACCGATCTCCTGTGTTCATTTCCCTGGTCTTCTCTGCACCGGCTGCA